>VZRX01012829.1:83720-106473 GCA_013398075.1 Notiomystis cincta
GGGCCGGAGGATGCCGCGGGCGGGGAGGGGGGGGCGAGGGTGCTGCCGCGGGGGGCCCGGCGGTTCCGCTCCCTGGCAGATGCTCCGACCATTGTGCTTTTGCTGTTGCGAATAGAAACACCGCTCACCTCCTCACCTCTCCTCCTCCCCTCGCCAAACAATAAATGCACACCTCGGGGCCCTCGGCGCTTCCTGACTCTGCTTCTCTTCTGCAGGTGTAGATCTGGAAGAGACTGGAAAGGAGGGTGGAAAAAGCAGGGAGGTTATGAGGCTTAATAAAGAAGGTAAGTGGCTAGTGCTGGCACACCTCTCTACCTGTCTGTCTCTTGGTGGTTGCGAATGACTGTGGTTTGGCCTTGACAGGGTGGTCTGATAGCATATGGATCTCTCTGCCGTGAAGAACGTTTCAGGGTTGGATACACGCAGATGACTGTCACTGTGTCAACTTCTTTTGAAGTACGGGTATAACAGGTGTATACGTGCAACTGAAAAGATAAGACAATTTTGAGGCAAAAGACAACTACACATCAGTGGCCATATTGGATTTTTTTGTGGACCCTGTCCCTTGGTGCAACGTTCCAGTTGCTCGTGTGAAGATAAGCATATAAACTTTAAATGTTATATTATTATTTTTATTATTATTATTAGCAACTTGGTGGAGATGTTTTCACTTGAAGTGAGAAAGGATTTGTTTCAGTCTTTGAGTTCACTCACTTTAGCTCAAATCACATTTTAATCTTCATTCACACTGCTGAGTGAGACCTACAGTCAACTGAACAGCCAGTGTCAAATTTTACCTTAGGTTACACTAACCCATGTATATTATGCAAAAACAAATAAAATTAGTTATTTGGGCCATAAATTCTTCTGGTACCATCAGTGTGAACAGGCAAATTCCAGGTTAATGGTATTTGCCAGTATGCCAGGCCTGACACAGCTCTGTCAGCTGCTAGAGGAGAAACTTCAGTGGTGAGCGTAGGCAAATCAAATTTGCACATTTTGTTTGTGATGTGCTTCATTAACATCATGCTGAGGTAACACCTAATGCAACTAGTGAAAAGGTTCAGGACACTTTTTCAAGTAGCTTTGTGTTTGTTTCTGTTTCGTTAAGAAGGCGCTTTACATACACAACCGCTCTTTCTTGGGAAATACTTCTTGGGAGGTCAGTTCATAGTGGATGATCCCATCATAGTGAAACTTTGGTGTGACTTACTCATGCTGAGAAAAAGCCCACTACTACCTGTAATGTCACAATATCTATTCTGAAATGATGTTAAGTTTCTCGTTACGTTATAGTTGTCATTACACGTGCGTTCGGTTTTGAGCATCTTGGCAGCTCAGAGGAATCTTATGTTTTCTAAACAAGCTCTTGAAAAAAGAATGAATTAATCAGTAATGTAGATTTGTGTGATAAACTATAAAATTGCATGGAGTGCACATTAAAGTTATTTAAAATACCATAAAACTTCCTTTTTGAAAGACCTTTACAGAGATGGCAAGCTTGATTATGTTCCTGTCTTGATCCTTACTTGCCTGAACCTCTCTATTTTGTCAGCCCCATAAGTTAGCAGCAGAACTGGGATTTTTATGTACTTATTTATAGGTAAAAGGTTCAAGGCTCTGTACATCTATCAGTAATGTTGATTCAAAAATAGTTGAAAAAAAATTGCTACTTCAGCTGTGCCTTCATTGGGAGCTTAATTTGTTGAGATAAAATGTTTTGTGCACAGAAGTCTTGAACACAAATTCTTATTATAAGCTTGAGACATAAAGATTGAAGCATCTCTACTCCTTAGTCATACATAATATGCAAATTGTTTCCTAGAACGATTCAGTTTAAATTATCAGTTCTAGTCTTGTTTGGCTTTTTGGAGGGTCAGAGACTCCATCAAAGGAGCTCTATTTAAACTCACTATCCAGAAAAATTACTTCCAAACAAAGCGTGATGTTGTTGCTGACATTATGATTATGACAGGTGTGAAGCACTTACTGGCTTTTAGAGTACTTATGTCATAATACCGTTTAAAAAAAACCAAAATTGACTGTTACATTTAGAAAATAAAAAGCCTTAGGGATGTTACTGCTTCCAGGTAGTAACTTGTGTTAGATCACTTAGAAAGAACTTCCATGAAGTTTGAATAAATCAGTGTATATCGAAATATTTCTACTAGATTCACTTAGGCAGTCTGTTAATACAGGTGTTTCCACCACACCCATCTGTGTGTCTGAACACCCACTGTAAATCTTCCTTGGGCCTCATAATTCTTATTAATAAAGGTGGGGAAAAATTTCAGGAGTCAGATTGGTTTGCAGGAAACATTTCTCATGTATTCACAGAAATGCTTGTGCTTCTACTCCGACCTTGCTCACGTGTTGTGTGACATGTTGAATTTTTTTGCCTTCTTTGTTCTTAAATAAGGGTTGTGCTTGTGATAGGCCTGAATACAAAACCCAGCTCTTGATTTTTTACAATCTTACCAACTTGGGTAGATCTTTTTAATGGCATCTGTGATGCCAGAAGATTTTAAGTGGTGTCTTAGAAAAATTAAATGTTACTTGTAACTTACTTGTATCAAGTAACTGGGGGCGACAGATGGACAGGATTTTAAGGATAAAAAATTACTGTCCTGTTTGATAAAGATAGTGTAAAATCCGATCTCTCTGCACTTACTTCTTCTGATATTTGTCTGCATTTCATCATCTTTAGTTGATGTGACCAGGTTTATGCGGCCATTCCTTTGTAAGTAATTAAGCAAGAAGGCTTTTTAGATGAGTGCAAGTGTGTGCAGAGCATGGTGGGAGCTAAGGAGTGGGAATATGTTGGTCTTCAGACCATGATAAGGTGTTTCACTTTGGTTTTGTAGAGAAACAATGGTGTTGGGTGGCAAAAAGTGCTTCCAGTTAGCTCAATCCCTGCTTCGCTGCCTCCTTTCTGGTTGTATACCATGTGTTTTTAGACTGGTGGGCTCTTCTTCTTCCTTGCTTTGGCCCAGGAGGGGACATGAGAGGCAGCATTTCCTGGAGGTGGGGGTAGGAACACTCCCTGCCAAGTCTCTGCCTGCCCAAGGGATTGATATGTGCCTCCCTGGGCAGAGGGGTCACAGTCTGACTGTGCTGTTCATTTCTGTGATGCAAGAGATGCACCGAGGCCATGTGCCCCCTGTGCCCCATCTTAAGGGTAAAAGTAAAGACACAGAAGTATTGCTCACTGCTTTCCTTTATTCTGCAGTGTATATGTAGGCAGCATAGAGGGAGAGAAATTTCCTGAACATTTTTTCAGTTTTCTAGACAGAATTGCTTTCTGCATGCTGATACTTACTCTAAGTTTTCCAATAGCAAATGCAGCCTGTCCATGGCTGACTTTTACTGGCATGTGGATTTGTTGAGAGGGGATTACAAAGTTCCAAGTGTTCACAGAAAATGAGAAATTTTATACATAAATGTTTGTGCCAGAAAAAAAAAAAAACCAAACAACTTATCTGCTTATCTAATCAGGAAACAGAAACAGTATTGTGTAACTTATCTGACAAATCACTACCAAGCAACCGGCTTAGCTAAAAGAGGGGTTATCAGAATTAGAGCAGCATTTAGAATTTATGTTGAATTTTAAAAGGTTGAATTGCATATTTGAAGAATTGAAGATTTTCTTGCAAATAGCAGGCATAGTAAAAGAAGTCTGCATTTGAGAATTTGTGTTCTGTAAAACATCACAGTTACTGTGTGCCTGAGGCAGGTACAGTGTTCTGTTATTATCAGCCGTAACCTGTAAATGATTATAGATTAATTTTGGAAGCTTGTGTTTTACTTTATACAATATTTGAGAAAATAATGGAAGAATGGGACTTTTTTGGTTTTGTGTACAGAACTTGTATTAATAATTGGTTTAGTAATGTGCAAGCACTGAGTGCTGTGAGTGTTTGTAGGTAGATGAAGTGAAGGAGCAAAAGATAACACCGTGTGTATTTTTGTGAATTACAGCAGAGTTTAATATGACCTATGGGATTTAGGTCTGTGTCTGGGTACTTGGTGTCATAGTCAACTTCAGTTGGTGTCATAGTCAACTTCAGTTTCCCACTTCAGTGGGTTTGTATTATTGAAGTTTCAATCTGATGATGTGTGTGTTTTGTCTTAGATAATCTTTTCACTAACCATACTGATTCATTATTGTTTGATGTTAAGAATGCTATGTAAAAAATTCTAATTGTTTTTCTGATTTTGTGTTAAGAGATTTTTCTATTGTTCCATCCCAAACTTGACCATTTTACTTTATGATTACACATGCAAACTGGAGTTTTAAATCTATTGGATAATTGTTTACAATATATTTCTTTCCTATTTTGACTTCCCACACAAATATTTGATGGAAAGTTTTCTGATAAATCCTTTGGCAACATAAGAACAAAATTAAAGAGATACTGATAAGTTTTGCTTTCAGTATCTTTTTAATTCTTCAGAAAAAATCTTGATGATTTTATCATTCTTCTTGGAAAATAAGAAGTTAAGGAGGTTAGGTGGTGGTAGGGAACACTTCTGTAGGGGGAAAAAGGATGTGACATACAACGTTCTAAAGCAAGAGGAAGAGAACTAAAATTATTTAGGGGGACATTGAGAAAGAAGAGAACACAAAACCAGCTGGTTAATGTAAGCATAGAGATTGGAGTTGACTTTTATTTAATTATTATTTTTGTTTACTAGTGGTTTGCCTGTGGTGCTGTTTCTCTCTTTTAAAAACATACTAAACAAAAAAGAATAAAAATCATTCTTGTTTTACCTACTGCCTTCATCTCCCACCTTTTTGTGGTAGTAAGGAATGTTAGAAAGGGCTGAGAGAGAAAGAAAATTGTAGCAAGATTTTAAACACACACTCCAAAAGCAAGAAGTGAGGTTATTGAGCTTAGACCACCATAGCTGGTGATTTGGGATTGGGTTTGGTTTCACAGTGGGCAAAAGAGAAGGTTGAATGTTGTGTAATTTTCTGTCTGTAAGCTAATATAGTCTTCCAGAGATATTGATTCTTAAACAGATGTAATATTCTGTGGTGCTTGATGAGTGAAAGAACTGAGAATTGGCATGGCACAAAATGTGGCTGTTTTCAAGAGAAACTTTTTCTTACTTTTCTTACCTTTATGCTGGGAACAGGAACAGTAAGCAGAGGTCCCCATGGGGTCTTTGTTTAGGATGAGAAATGACAGTGGGATTGAATTCTGGTGTGCATTCTGGTGTGTAAGTGACTGATCTGTTCTGTGTATGATATCTGGCTCTGATATATATTTTTTTTATATGGACAGCTTCTGCAAGGGGGTGGCATGTCTCCTGGTTATGGCTGTCACCTCATTTAATGTGTTTCAAGGAATGATGACAGAGGAAGAATGAAACATTATGTATGATAGTGCCCAGAAAATTTAGTCAGAATTGTAGTTTATCTTCATAGTTACACAGTTATTTTCTGAAACCTGTCCTTTAGTTCTTCATCCCACACACTGGATAAAAGGAGTGGAGTAATGGTAAGGCTCTCTGATCAGTCATTCTGTGTTTTGAATCCAGATTTTGATGTTTTTGAATAGGTATCTAAAATACTGTTGTACTGTAAATTACTTCATTAAAAAAACTGGTTTTGTTAGGTGCACATGTCTCGATGAAGTTCATTATTTGTGCAACAGTTGTTCTGAAGAGGTTAGATTTCCTGTAGTTTAAGGTACCTTTTTTTTTTGATTGTGTGTGGGGAAACCATGTGTGATTCCTTGTCAACTGCCAGCACTGTCACTAAGGATCTGTCTCTGACATTCCTTCTACTTGTTGTAATTTATAACCAGACTTGAGAAAGAGGGAAATTTATGTGTTTACTAGAGGGTACCCCAAGCCCTGCTGTCACTACAGAAAGTAAATGATTTTGTGTATCTAATTTCAATTGAGAAATAAAAACACATGTGTGTCCTCTTGTTGATCTGCCTCTGTATGTAGTTAATAGTTTATAGATGAAGTATAGATTTCTGTGTGTTTAAAACAAACTACATAAGAGCTAAACCATTTCCACTGTGAAATGGAGTAATTTCTTTGAAATAGGCCTTTTTTTCTAGTTAATTAAAAATTAGGACATTATCAGGTTCTATTTTACCTTTGGGCAATAAAATACTAGCCATTCAACCAAGGCTGAGGTGTATGAATGAGATGAAAGCAGTGGAAAATCCTATAGAAAACATTTCAAATTACATTTTAAGTTGTGAATCACAAGAGTCCTGTAGGCAGAAAGCATAAGTTTCTGATAGTCAAAGTGAAAGTTTCTGGTAGTCACTGCATGCTTTATTAAGAATGATCACCTTCAGTAAAAATAGCATTGTTGCTATGGGTGTTTCTTAAAGAGTTAACTCCAATATAAGTTTATCTGAATGCCATGACTATTCATTATTAAGATTGATTTTGGAATAACTAGCAAGAAAGATTTTTGTTTTGTATGGGCATGAATTAAGTTACTGGATCTTTCTGTCTTCCAAGTTCAACTTGGTGCAGGAGTTATTCAGATTGTCTTTGAAAAACTGATTCAGGAGTTAATGGTGCAGGATGCCAGGTGAAGCTGGTGTCTTTAGGTAATTAATATGCAAAAAAAGCCCTTGGCATATGCTGTCTTGACACAGTAAGGGTGTTTGACCGAGGTCTATTAGCAAGTCTGTTGCAAGAAAGCTTTGGTGGTTCTCTTTCTTGCTGGATGAGAAGGGTCAATGCTATGAGAGTAAAAATGGCCCAGTTTTTTATCGCAGTGCTGTGCAGCTGACTAAGCTGACTCAAAGTGAAGGAAGAATCCAGCACAGTTACTTGCAACTGATACGGAACAGAGGGAAACCAACTATTGCATGCATAATTTCTCTCTTTTTCTTTTCTGTGTCCCTTTCTATGGTTGATTTTAAGGGACTGGTTTTGTCATAACTTTTTGTATGGCTTATTAAAAGTTATGCCTGAAAGCCACTGATGTTGCTGGAGAAGTGAGCTTTCTGGTTGCTTTTGGTCTTGTATTCATAAAAATATCTTCCTTTTTTCTGGAATGTTTTGCTTATTATTCAGTCATTTCATTTCATATTTTACTAACTTGTATTAGTAATACAGTGCTTAAGCCCAACACATATTCCTATCTCTCTGTTTTCTTGACATAATTAGAATTTACAGTTACTATATATTATATAATAATTATATATTAATAATTAATATTATATNACAAAGCGTGTGCTATTTGGCAAAAGAGAAGGGGAGTTTTCCCAGATCAGAAGGAGCATCAGCCAGAAGTAGCAAAGAGCTTGCCAACAGAAGTTCCAGGTTCTGCACAGCTGCTGGTTCCAGTATCTGTCCAGTGCAGTTTCACTGAGTCCGTGGGCCCCTCCTGAATCATCTGTGAAACGGAAGCAGTTGCGTTGTGACAGAGCTGTGCGTGGCACACAGGGGGTTAGGCTGGCTTCCCTTTCCGTTCCCTGGGAGCAGGTGTTCAGCAGAAGAGACAGAAGAGTGACTGATGAAGTAGCATCAAGGCATAAGAATGACTGGCAAAGGGCAAGAGTTCATGGGGTTTGATTCTGTGTGATCTTCATGTTCTTTATTTTGTTTATATTTTTCTCTGTTATACAGTGTTTTATGTTTTCTGTCCAGTCATTCTTTCTCTTCCTTTTCCTACTGCAGAGGTGTAGACATAGGGGGCAGGCAGAGTCTGGGAATTTGAAGTTATATTTGGATTGAACACTGCTAATGTCATATGAGTAGTAGTTGTTGAGAAGTTTGCTGGATCAAAATTCTCTTCTCTAGCAAGACGAAAGAGGATGGGACTGGACCTCTCCAGTAACAGAATAAGGTGATTTGAGCTCGTCATCATTTTGAGCTGAAATGGTCAGAATGGAAGCTGAGATTTAAAGAAATGTAAATTATGTGTGTTCATTTTTTAATCTCTGATAAGTATCCTGTCCTCAGGTGGCTTTCAGGCTGGCCACTTGTGATTGTCTAGATTAGATAGATTGTCATGTGATAGCATATTCAGTTGCTTTTTAAGCTGCTCTTAGTTATGTCTTACTGAGACAGGATGATACGATGATTTAAATCTGAAAAGTTTGTTGGACCCATGCCACCACAGCAAACACTGACAGAGCCAAAATCTTGTTTGTTTGGGTCTGATAATGGAGATAGAGGACAATGATCTGGAAGAATATAAGTAATTGATCTGTTACTGCAGTGACTAGGGAGGCAGTATTATTATTTGCATGATCCTAATGCCTAGCAGCCCCATCAGACAGTAGATGCTACTCTGCAGGGTACCAGCAAAGGGAGGAAGGGTGTGTGCTTGTGTGTGTTGTGAAATTGTGCTGCAGAGAACTAATTTTTTAATGTATGACGAAGCAGGAGTTTTAATATTGACAAACAAAAGCACTTAGTTGCTCAATGTGATGGATGGTTGACTTTAGCCTAAACTAAAGTGGTTTCTTAGAATTGTAGCAAGGAAAGCTATAAGGTGATATTTGGAGGGCAATGAAGTAATTTTGCAGGAGTTTGGAAAGTATCCTTACTCAGGTGTGGAAATTGGCCTGAATGAAAATGCAGGCTAGTTTTTAAAGTTTGTAAATGGATACTGACATCATGAACCAACAAGAAATGTGAGCAAGTGGCGTAACAGCAAGTAGGATGTGGACAGTATGGTGTACATAAGACACAGCAGCCTGGAAAGCAAAGATGAGTTGTTCCCAATATTTAAATTTGGAATGGAGGATTATGCATGGTCGGATGCAGAGAGTAAGGCAGTATGACAGTATAGAAGAAGGGACTCTTGGAACAGTGTGAACAAGCAGGATAATATTTCTCAACATGAAAAAGAAGAAACTACAACTAATGGGAGGTGAAGGCCCAGACAAACCTTTAGCTCTGAAGATGTTTAGAACAGACTTTGTCCTAGGGATGCAAGACAGGAAGAATCATTTAGATGTAGATTTAACCTGAATGAACGATCAAGAGAGAAGCTACTGGCAAAGATGACGTAGTAGTTGATCATAGTATTTTATATCCAAATGATGGACAAGCTGATTATGCTGTCCAGGGTGTTCAAGAGAGGAGGTGGAGAAAAGAGGGTAGGAGTGGTGAGATCTAAATTCTGTTGTAGCTGTATTGAGCTGAAGCTAACAGCTACTCAGTGGCAAGAGGTGTCAGATAGAATGAGATTTTTTGTTTAGACATAAATGTACTGTATTTGAGATCTGTTCTCAGGAACTGAATGTAAAATTCTCAGACATAAGAGTTAGGAGCAAAAGATACAGCTCAATGGAGACCTGCTAGAAGACAAAGGAAGAATAAGGAGCCTGCCAGTGCTCTGTGAACAGATTGGTACAGGAAGGATGGACAGTAGGAGAGGGTAGAGTCAGGGAATTCAGAAACAGAATGAATGCTTCAAAAGGAGAAAGACGTTTAATTTAATGAAGAATGCATAAGGGTTAGGGGTGATGGAAATGATTAATTTGTGATGTTGCAATAGTAAAAGATTTTTACACATTTTTGTGAGAATTGTTTCACTGTAGTGCAAGGGACAGATGAAGGAAACTGAGGCTGAAGTTAGAGACAAAAGTGTAATTTGTTATCAGACAGAGCATAATAAGCTTAGAGTAAAGGAAGGACAGAAAGAGTAGTGTAGTTAGAGAATCAAGGGGTCAGAAGTAGATTTCTAAACTCAGAAGAGGCGGATTGGCTGTCCTGCTGTTTTGTCAGAGCGGGAGGAGAAAGGCGATGTGAGGAATGGGCTAATGCGAGTGAGGCAAGCAGAGAGTGGGACAGATGTGTTTTACATCTATTGTACAAGGAAGAAGGGAGAGATATAAGGGAGAGAAAGAGAGTGGGAAGGGAGAATGTGAAATGGTTATTATGTTTTCTCGCTTTCTCTTGGAATAAATATTTGCATTCTATTGCAGAGAAAGAAATAGATACAAAAGAAAAGGTTTGAGGAGTGAGTCAAAAGTAGGAAGAAAAAAGGCTGAAATTGCAGGTGTGGGTTCAGCTCAACTGGAGGAATGGCACAGATTAGTAAGCAGCAGGAGAGAGAGAGAGAGAAAATGTGCGATAACCTCATTTTCAGACTGGTTTTCTTTTCCACTGCAAATTCTAGGACAGGCGAGAATATAGCGGAGAAAATGGATGTTTAAGATGAGCACGAGTGGATTGGTGGAGTTGGACCTGGTATTGGCAAGCAGAGCAAATAGCACCACCAAAAAAAGCTCTTCAAGGAGAGAGCAGAGTGTCTGGTCCTATCTATCATATCGCACGATGGACGTGAAAGTAGTAGTTCTGTTCCTTGCAGTGCATCATAAGTAGATAATATGTCTACATGACCTGTCACATACTGATACTGACTTGTGCTTCCTGCTTCCAGAGCTGAGACAAGGCCACGGGATTGCATTGTCGTGGACTGGGCCCGGGTAATGTCCTACTGCTCAGGGTGTATCGTGAGAGCTTGGGCGCGGTGCTGCAGTAACCATGGTTGTATGGCTTTTGCTTGTCTTGCAGGGCAAAGCAGCTTGTTCCTGTCTACATGCTACAGGCAGGCATGCCTTATGATACAGCACTTTTTTTTTTTCCTCTGAGAAAGCAGGACATAGTAATTATAGAGGGGTTACATGGAATGGCTGTCACTCATGTCATTCAGCGACTAAGAAGTTAATCTCAGGTTTTCACATCTCTTTAGTAGATCTAAACAACTGTTTAAAGAAGAGGAAAATGCTGTGGGAGAGATTTGTTCCTTCACGCACAGAGCATTGAGCTGATCCTTTGACTTGGAAGGCTTTATTCATTACCTTGCCTGCCTTTCCCAAGCAACTTTCTGCATGTCCCTGTATGTTATCAATGTTCAGTCATCCCAGCAGCTTATACACGTCACCATGCAGAGGTGCTGAGAAAAAAGGGAAAGAAAAAAGTCTTCAGATTTTCTCTTCAGAGTCTCTCAAGGGGTTTTTTGTGCACTATCATGAAGTTTTGTGGTTCTGATTGTATTCATGCTTTTGCTGTATTTTTGGCTTTTTAGAAGACTTGAAGAACCTTGGGCAAATATATTAAGAAACTGAATGCATGGCAATGGAAAAACATGAGGAGAAATGGGAGGAAAAATGTTTCAGATCTTGAAATTATGGTGAGCTGTGTGTATAGTGCTTTTAATAGAGTCTTCGAACATTCTGTGCTTGGTGTAAGTTTTCTTCAGCTTCTCTCATAACTCACAACACACTGGGTGTGAACATTACCAAGCCTTGTAGGTATTTAAATTTTGAAAGAGGTAATGCAGCTTTACATATTTTTGGGTTTCTTGCTCATCAAGAAAAATTATTCTTGACTGCATTGCTCAAGGAGGGAATGCTACGAGTTTTATTTTGTGGCATTTATTATTCTTTCCAGCTTTTCAAGATACCTGTCACTATTCTGACTGTTTGTTTTCCAAGCTCCTTGGCAAATCAAAGGTATTGTAAACTTTTATCACTTTCTGGAAGGTAAGAGTTTATCCTCTGTGGGAGTTCTTGTAGGCTTTTCATTTGTTTCGAGTTTTTTTTTAATTCCTTGTAATTAAGCATGTATTTGGAAAAGTTCTAAAGAGATGTGTCACATGTGTTCAAATGATGTAATATATATGTGTTAGCTTTAAAACAGCAAGATATGGTCTGTATTTCTGAGAGCTTCCAATACATTTCAGACAAAACCATAAGTAGTGTGTGTTGTGAAGACAAAAATCAGTCTATGAATGTTGAAAATTTCATGCAGTAAGCTATTTTAAGGAGGAATTTGAAGGAGGTAGAGAATAATTAGTTGATGTGGAGGAAGGAGGCATCAAAGCTGATAGTATAGCACACAGGAAAGTAGCATACAGAACAGATTTCTAGTGAAAGCAGTTCATTTGTAAAAATAAACTCTCCCTGTTTTGTTAATATTGTCTTACTGTCTCGGAGCTGGAAAGCAAAACTAATTGTAATTGCCAGACTGCAAAAATAACATAAATATTGAAAGATAAATCTTAATCTTTCTTAACTCTGTTCCCTAAACATGCCCTCTGTTCTCCAAATACTTAAACATTCCCTTTTTTATTAGGCTTCAGCCTCATCTGTTCTCTTGAATAGTGCCCTAGTTTTGCTACTAGGCAAAAAGTGGAAAGAAACTAACACATTATGTATGTATGCAACAACATTTGTCATTCTTTTACACTCTTTCTTCTGTATTAGTTCTTTTCTGCCTATTTGTTTGTATATTACAGGCTTGGAGGGTAAGCGAGATGCAAAATTCTAAACAGTTTTGACTCTTGTTCTCGACTATCAACCTTAGAATGAGCCTGTTGTGTCCAAATTCCTCTGAAGTATAAATTTTTTTTTAGGAGAACACCTTTGAATGTGGCCTTTCCATGGCAGATTTCTGACATACTATGTGTAAGCATAGAGTGCTATGAAAACAATACACAGAACAAGTGCTTTTCAAAGCTTGATCCTTTTAGTACTGTGAGGTTGTGAGAGAGACTTTCCCTGTGTTCAAAATCATTATATTGAAGCTGCTTTGAGTAATAATCAGGACAATGTGTCTATATCCAGAGGAAGGGTATGAAATACAATATTTGTCAGTGTGAGGAAAGGCAGAGGGAATGAGTGGATGGGAAGAAGTCACAAGAAGAAACAACTTGACTGCTGATGTTTATAGATCACCTCTCTTCGTAAAGAGGCCCAAGGTGTCCTACCAGCTATGTGCAGGAATTAATGCTTTTGTCACTGAAAGAGGATGGGCAGACATGGCTGCTGCTGCTGAAGGACCAGTCGTACCTGCACTGGAATTAACTGAAAACACTGAAAGCCTACTCTGTACTGATAGGGTGTAATCATGTCCTCACTGAAGTATGTTACTGCAATTTCGAAAGGAAAGGAACAATGCCTTATTTCTAGATTACAAAGAGAATACAGGTACATAGAATGTATTTATTTACAGGGGGAAAAAGAAAAAGCAAAATACCAGAGCCCATTACCTTACCTTATGACAGGTTGTGGCAGGCTTTACTGACTGGCACTCTGTTCACTGTTTTTCAAAAGTCAATGCTGCCATTGGCACCAAATTTTACTTACATTACTTTTACATACATTGCACCAAATTTTACTTACATTACATGTACTTAAAGTGAGGACTGACATACTTCAAAATACATTGCTGGGGTTTATCTTTCTCTCGAAGAACAGTTACCCAAGCCAGACTTAGAAGAATAGGTCAGTTCTTACTACAGCAAAAAGCCACAGTACTTCACTATATTTTAGCAAGTCACCACATATTCTAGTATGGTGCTTCTCAATAATTTTTAAATTACTTAAAAGCAGAATTTGATGTTACTGCTCCAAAAGCTAAATTACGTACTCCTTTTCTGTGCAAACATTACAGTTGTCTTCTTTTCTGCACCTGCTCTACCAGTGAGGACCATAGACTTTACCAGATATGATAGGATATGATCTTATACTCTCTAACTGGATTTTTTGGGGCAGTTTTCTTTCTGTTATATTGTGAAAACAGTCATCCTAGATACTTCATGATTTTATTCGGGTTTCTTTTTCATCCAGGATAGGAAGGGGAACTAGCTGGTGATACAGTAATAATTGAAGATTATAACTGGCAATTAATTTTCACTACATGGGTAGATTTATAACATTAGCAAATCCTCCATGACTAGCCTGCAGCTCTGCCTTTTGTCTGGAAGAACACTAGCTTTAGCCTGAAGCAATTTTTTGTTGTGCCCACCAGATTTTGCTGAGAATAAAACCTGCTGTGACCACCCAGCACCTCAAGAGGTGAATATATAAGTAAGCATCAGAATGCCATAGTGCAAAATAGGCTGGGAATGTTGAGTTTATTGAATGAAATAGTAGTTTAAAGAGGGAGCTTTAAATTGGGTAACTGTTGCATGATTGCAGTGTAATCTTTCTCTCTGCAGTTCTTAGCTTGTAAAATACAGACACTGAATTCATACGTTCCATCATACTTGGAGCTTATGCAATTGGGGTTAAAAATACATATATTTTTCATTACAACAAAACAAGTAAACTTGGTCATGGTCTATTCTGAAATTTTTGTATTAGGAAGAACTAGATAGAATGTAAGTAGAGATGGATTGCTTTTGAGGGTTGATTAATTTAAGTGCTACTCCTTGTGCAAAGCAGTCTTGAAGGAGGCTGGAAGTGCATGATTGGGAGAGCAGGGGGAGGTGAATACTGCTGTATTTTATACAGCTTTACTGAAGTGTTGTATCCCAGTTCTCATGTCCACATCTGGTGTTGGAAAAACTGGAAGGAGTTCAGAAAAAATCTACATTAATTTGAGGTCTGGATAATCAGCTTTAGAATGGAAGATTTAAGAAGCTCAATCTATTTAGTTTATCAACAGACAGTAGAGGCTACCTGATAAGTCTATAAGTACTTAGGGCAAAGGTATCTGACAGTTAGATGGTTCTTTGTCAGGTAGATTAAGGGGATTCTCATGGCTGAAAGCTGAAGCTAGATCAGTTCAGACTAGAACAAGAGGCAGTTTTCTAATGATACAATTAAATGGGAACAGCTTATCAAGGGGCATAGTACTCTGTTGCACAAAATCCTTGCTTAAGGCCCTGGTGCTTTCCCTGGAAGCACACAGTGCTTCAGCCATCCAGAAAGCTTGGGTTAGAGGCTGAAGTAGTATGATTAAATTCTATGGCCTGTTTTAACGTAGAAAGTCAGTACAGATCATAAGGAATCAGTCATAGAAAGTCAGTACAAATCTAACTCCCTAAAATTTCATACATTGTTACTGCTACTTTTGTTAAAAAAAGAAGTTCATGTGAAAGATGAGGTGATAAAAGCAAAAAGCAGTTTTCTAATGTGGTGAGTGAGAAGGGACTGTCCTTTGATAGCAGGTAAAAGAGGAAGCAGCACTCCAATCTTGCTTTGTATTTTTCTTTTGATCAAAACCAACAATATCCCTCCAGTCATTAATTCTAAACATAACTTAATAATTTACCAATGTAATTGTTGGCCTTTTCAGAAGCATTGCAGATAGTTTGTGCCTTCTCATTGTCAGGTCAGGTAATTTATAGCTGGACCCAAACACCTTCTTCGACTTTGTTTGCAAAGCAAGACAGTCTTTGTCAGCAAGTTTTCCCTGGTGCTGCCTTCTTGGCCGTGGATTTATGAGGACATGGCAGGTCAATATTTGTGGTAGAGTAAAAGGCTTTGTAATTTCTAATGAATTGTGTGAAAACTCATTTTATCCTAGTGTAAGAAACAGTAGAATTTTTTTTAAGAATATTGGTACGTGCATCGTTTAGTTTGCTTCCTTTTTGTTAAGTCACCACCAGTATGAGTGAAAGTGTCACGTTTTTTCTTGGTTATGCTGACAGCAAGGCCAATCAGTGCTGATTTATGGTAGATTCAACTTAGATGGGAAATGTTGTGTATATTGGGTTAAAGGAAGCAACTAACCTGCTTTTAGAGGTTTTCCCAGCACCAGTGGTCCTATAGCTCTTGTAAGCCCTGTATACAAAATAAGTGGAGAGCAAATGCACTGCATCTCAAGTTTAGAAATTTTTCACCCTCATCCCCTTACCAGTATTGCTGTCTCCAAAAACTTGTAAAAAAGATGGCGTGAATTGATGTTCTAAAAAAAAAAAATAGGCAATATTGAATTTCTTTGTATTAAGTATTGGGGTTTGGGGCTTGCACACCCAACAAAAACTAAAGAATTTCAGTACTGTGGAATAGACTTTGTTGGTGGTTTTGCTGCAGTTGGAAGGGCTAAAACAAACTGGGAATTGGACAATGAGGTTTGCTCCAAATCCATGTTAGTGTGTGTTCTATTGTAGAGCCATGTGAACTTTGAAGCCACATGTGAGCTTTTTGTGGTTGGGAGTATAGAGGGTCACGCATATCCTGTGCTACCTTGTAGTGGTACCATGAGGAGATTCCAAAGGTTCAGAAAATCTGAGTCTTCTTCAGTTCCTTATTGTTGCCTGTGACAATGTTGCACAGCTTGAGAGGTACCTGATCCTCAGTTTTTGGCTGAGTAATTACAAAATATTTAGAAATTTACATTTGAAGTCACCTTTAATGCTACTTGTAAAGTGAGCTGGACTGAGTGTTTGGACTGTGTCCTTGTCATGGTCTCCTCAATAGGTATATCCTGTTATCCAACAAATGTTGGATTAGGTCAGGATCTGCTGCAAGGCAGATTTTCTCTGCAGAATACTAACAGCCATGGTAAGATCAATCAGATCATTGGTCTGCTTAACCTTCCCACCATCATTTAATCCATGTCTTAATTTGGGTACATTGTATTTGAGACTATGGCAAATATGACAACAAAAGATGATATTTGCTTTGACATAAGACACAAAAAAGGGTAATTTCTAATATGAAAGCAAGAATTAAAGAAGGAGACTTGGAACCCTGCTGGAGGGAGAGATTCATTAACAACTGGAGAAAATAGTCAGATAAAGTTACTCTGCCAGCACAGTGTGTCCAGCCAAGGCAGTGGTTTGCTGGGCTGCATATTAGGCAGATCTGTGTTACTGTTGCTGTTGGATAAAATCTTTAGAATGTATGGAAAGTCTGTGATATTGTAGAAAGCTCAAGGCTTCACCTTCCTATGAGGTACTGTTCCTCATGGCTGTTACTCAAGCTGGAAGTTAAGAGCACCAAAGTTCTTATTTCTTATTTGCTTTCTACAGGAACACAGTACATGTTGAAAAAATTCATGCTGTACATTGTCATGCCATAGTCTCAAAGTTTAAATGGACTAGGACTGTCATCTTACAAAAGTGCTTGCTTCAGAAGAAACAAGATGCAGAGCTTCAGAACCTCATGTAGCACATGACAGCACCAAGCCATTCAGGGTATTTTCTTGGCTTTCTGTATCAGTGTCCTGCCTACAAAAAGGCAAAGCATCTTGAGCCATGTGTTTCCATCTGATGTCTATTGATTGCAAAAAAGCCCTTCCTCTCTTCCCCACTCCCCTTGCCAAAATGTCACTGTGTGCTTCTACAGGAGACAAATGACAGCAGTCATACCAGAAGAGTTCCTGTCCTGAAATGTGCAGAAGCCTGCTAACTTGCTGAACACTAAATTCTTGATATGGCACATAGGTGTGGTGCTGACTCCAAAAGAGAAGGATGTGCATCTCTGTGCCTCTGATGGAACTGAAACTCTGCTTTCTTACTGCCAGCCACCTGCAGAGAGAGAGCCACACTGACCTGTCAGGAGGAGAAAATGTTATTTTTACCATGGTGACTCCTCAGGATGCTACAGACGGGATAAGTTCGGTAGTGTAGACGTGGAAGTGTGGGATTGAAATACTTTGAGCTGATGTGGGAGCTTAAGGATGCAGAAAGCTAGCACACAATCCTGACAGTTGCATCAGGCTGTCTTTTAAATTGTGTGCTGGATACACTGGCAGCAAAGTGCAGTACAAATATACAACTGCAGTCTGAAAAAGACATGAAGCACACAACAAAGTTAGCTGGATTAAGATGAGGAATGGCACTGGAGCATTGCTATGTTTATCTGCTAAAAATCTACAGGCAGATTTCCTAAAACTATATGTGTATGTGTACACATATATTCATATCTAGAAAATTGTCTGGAATCATGTTTGCTCTTGGGTGGCAAGATTTTTTTTAAGTATCTGGTGATTCAAAATAACCCTCTTTGAAGGTATCACTTATGTTCCTTGATCTAATGTTACAACTTTTTTACAGTGTGCTGGGGCTCTTTTGCCTAAATGAAAACAGGTTTTAATCTGTGATACATTTGAGATTGTTTGTCTTATTTGGCTAGTCATAGTTTAATAATTTTTAATATTTCAAGAAATCATACTATTATTTATTTGTTTGTCTTTTGAGTTTATTATTTTGCTCCAGCTGCCTCTTTTAGCTGGTTTTAGCTATAGAAAGTGTATATTATATACTCTTAAGTGGAATTAATGTTTGGGAGTTGGTTGATATGTGTCTGTATTTTATATAGTTGGTATTTTAAGACAATCTTTGTCCGTTGTCAGTATTTTAGGTGAACTGTTTTGCTTGCCAGAAGTGGCTTCCTGAGAATTCTTTCAGTGATATTGCAGTAAAAACAACAATTGAAAAAGAGCAAAAGCCTATACCTGTAGATACAAAACTTCCACATGAGATACTGGTCTGAAATACGTCTAAGGCTTAAATACGTTTACTGTCAGTATTTAGTATATTATCCTGCAGGTGTTGGGAACAGTTTGCCCTTGTCTTTATTACCATCTGAACTGTTTCCTGCCCTGATCAGGTGACCTGTGGTTGACATCTGCTGTCAGTTAAACACTGTCAATTCCTTAGTAGAGATCTTTCCCTGTGGCCTGGGGACAGTGAGTATGGCTGGGCACGTGTCACTTTGATTTGGCATTACTGGTTGGTTTCTCTCTGCTTATCACCTCCTCTGGGAGTGTAACAGTAAATGGACGGAAAAGGGGTTCAGAAGAAAATCAAATCTCCTGATGTCCTAATATAATAAAATACCTCAAGTCTGGAGGCTTTTTTTCTATAAAGGCAAATAAGGTAAACATGATACTTCTGCATTTAGAAAGTGCAGCCACCTTTTAAGGGTATTGTTGGTTTCATTTTGATTTGGTTAACAATTTACCCTTTCAGAACCAACAAACACATTTTTAATGCTTTAGTAACACACTTCTCTAAAGCACTTGGCAGGCTGCATGATAAATTAAGCTTCTCAAGCTTTCTGTGAAGCATCACAGATGGAGAAACAGAGAAACATGGAGAGACCAAGTGACTAGCTCCTGATATATAAGATAAATCTCTAGTTGTGTTGCTGGAGTGCTTTATTTAAATGCACCTGCATTTGGAGATTGTGTGAGGCTGAGGTAAATAAAAATAAATAAATTGCTGCATATAATTGCAACATATTACATGTTTTCAACAATGTTCACCTTAGACATAGATCTTGTTATTTACACAGTAAAACTAATTGTATCTGCATAGAAGCTACATCCTTCTTACCACTGATAGTTTTATAAAAGGTAGTGGAAGACCAGGTATGTATGTGGGAACTTGGAGACTGACCCACCACAGCTTTACACTGCTGCTATAAAGGTTTAATTTTCCTTTATTTGAGGAGAGAAAAACTGCTTTTTGGTCTCTCCAGAAAGTGCCTGTCTTAAAGACTGTCTTATGGAAGAGATTTTGTCATCAGAATGTGTGTACTTTATTTCTTGTTGTTCTTGTTTTGTTAAATTTTTTTTAAAATTTGCTGTACTTGTAATCAACTAAATGTAGGTACTTAGCAAAATCCAGGTCTCTGTCAAACAGCGCTGGCAAAGCTTGCCTTGGAGTATACAATGTATACAGGAATATCTGTGAACTGCACTCCAGTAACTTGTGTACTGAAACCTCAGATAATTTTGAAATGTGGGGTTGTTCTTTTTCTTCAGAATTTGTGTTTAGATTAAAGAGGTCGGCAGACTAGCAATTTGGTGCTACTGTGTGTGTTCCATAGCTTAAAGGAAGCTTTCCTTCTCTTTAGCAGGTATCAGTTCATTGCTTTCTTTTGCAGAGAGCAAATTGACTCAGAGTGCCCCCTTGGAACTGGCTCATTCAGAGAGACATATTGCAGCAAGGAACTTGCTTGTTGTGTTGTATGTGGTATCTTCTTTTACATGAATTTGAGTTGTTCCTGGCTCTTTTTTTTTTTTTTTTNAGCTTTGATTTAATTAGAGAGATTTGAGCAATGAAAGATTGGAGTGGGCTAGAGGTGAGTGGAAATTACCATGGAGTAGGATAGGCAAGAGGAGCCAGGGGGAATTCGTACCGTGGCAGGGTTGGGAATGTATCATCTGAAGTTTCAGGGATGTGTCCTGCCTAGTAGTGTGACCTCTTGCCTAATTTGCTTTGTGTAAGTGCTTCAGATATGCCTGATGTGAAGATGATGGGAGATCATCAGAACCTGTTGGAAGGAGTCAAGAAGTGTGGTAAATGATTAAGGTTTTGTTTGCTTAGAGTGTCCTGAGTTTTGATGTGTCTGGGCTACTGACTGCTTACAGTTCTTTGGTATGTATGTTCAGCACTCTGCATGGGCAGATAAAGGGCAAAGTTTTCAGCAGCAGCAGCATAGCTCCTGTTATGAAGGATCTTGCAGTCCAAAATCTTTCTTAAAATTTCAGAATATGGACTGTTTTGAAAATGGGAACACTGCTTTTTCATGTAAGTCTGGAGGCTGTAAAATCTCGAAGTCTTCTGAAGGTAACTTAGAGCCATGCAGTCAAATCCGTGCATGTTGCCTAAGGAGATCTTTATATTCTTGTATGCAGATGTCATGGTGATAACACAGTAATCCAGTCATTGAAATGTACATTTCTTCTGTAACTTTTAATACAGTGAAATGCAATTCAAGTGTGTGAAATAACAATTGACAGTAGAACTGGAAAAAATAGTGCTGTATTATTTGCATAATTTTTAATTTGGGTTTTGGTTGGGTTTTTTTCAGTTTTTTCACAAAGAAGAAATATTAACCTGGAAGGAATGCTTTAATTTTGGTTTGGATTTTTTGTATAGCATATCTTTTTGGTGGAATTTTAGTAGAGATGACTTTCTTCACAATTTTGTTAGCGGTTTTGCAACAAGTTTGACATTTTGTAATGCTCTGTTTCCACAGAGGAGTAAGTCCTTGTAAGGTTATTGAAACATGCAGTTGTAAAGCACATGGAATGTAAACAGTGATTGTGAGCTAGCTGTGAGTATGTTATTTTAATAAGAATTGGGGCATGTTTTGATAATTAACTGGGCAGGAATGATTACTAGTGATTTTTATGGTATTACAATTTCTTTTTCATGATTGCTCTCTTTTTTTAAAATTTTTTCTCCTTTCTTAGACAAGGGGAATTGTCATCTGTTAATTTCTGGTTGCTACCCTGTCGATACTAAACCAAAATAAATTAATTGTGAATGGCCAAGTGGTCAGCTTCTGAACTGTAAGTGGTAAATAATTACAATAATCTCCTTGCTGTAAAATATAATTCTGAGATGAAACTCAGTATTCCCACTTTATGAATGTGGAGATATAGACAAAAATTTTGAATGCAGGGTTAAATCTTAGTTATGCCTGTACTTTCTACTTAAAGTGTTAGTGTATTGCTGTTGAATTTAACAGCTGATGACTTTGCTAGTGTTAGCTGTAAAATTCAGCTGGTGCATGAAACTGCTTTCACTTAAATGATAAAAGAATAGCAAAGTAGTAATTAGCAAGTTCTAATTTGTGTTTATGAAGAGTTTAGGATGATACAATCAGGAAGAAAAAAACAACTCTCTTTTTCACTAACATGAAACCATGTTGAAAAAATGTAATATTATAAGATTTTTAGTAGTTAAAATGTGTTGCAAGTATCCGTCAAGTATTGCAAATATAGGTAGAATGATAAAGTTATAAAATAATTTTTCAAATAGTAAAAAAATTAAATAAATAAGTAAAGATATTTATAGGTATAGGTGTCCAAACTGCCTTAACTCTCTTCTATCATCATGTAACTGTGCAATAACTATGTATCCTAGTAACTTACTCAGAAGATGTGTTTCTCTGTAGTTAGTGCTTTCTTTTTCGCAGTTCTAGCACGCTTTTTGCATTGCAGAAACGTGTTATTATAATTAAAATAAAAAGAATCCAGTTTTATAAACTACAAGGATTCTTTACTCTTTGGTGCTTGCAATTGAGAGACAAGTTCAAAACAGAGTCAAATGACCATATTTTAGGTATCAAATAATGTAATGCATTGAACATGGAGACTTAAAATAACAAATGTGGTATGAAACTAGTTTAAGAAGCTTTGAAGGTGCTTTGTATTTTAACACTCTGGAAGAAAGTGTATTTGGGACTTAAGAGTTCTCCCTAAGCAGAGGCTTTCTATGATGAATGCTTGAAAGAAAAATGGACCTTTCTGCCCTGATGACTACAGAATATCCTTTCAGTTGGAAAGTTGTTGGAAAAACTATTTATGGTCATCTTGCAAACAAGATGTTATTTAATTGCAGGGTAGTTGGATTGATCATTTACAGAAGCTTCATTAACAGAGAGTTTGCATTAACAAGTTGTGTCTGCCATTCAGATACACAGTTCAACAAAACTCACATGTCTGTCAGAGAGGAGATTGGGAAGAAGTGCACATCACTGACTTGGAGGTTTTGCAAATGATACTCCAAAAATGCACTTTACAGATGTATATGGTCATTCTTTGTGCTGTGCTGAGTGGGGTGTTAGTGCTAGTTAGTGTTAGTTTCTTCTATACTCAGGTATTTAGACTCCTTAACAAAGAATTTCACAGACTCTTTTGATTAGAATAATGATTCTGTCTGATGTTATATTACCCTTCATTACCTTTCATTAAATCCATGCACCTCATTAATCTCTCACCAACCTGCTGATAGGATTCCTGAGGCTGGTACCTTCAACAACACTGGTTCTACAACAGTATACACAGTGCAGTCCTGTGCTGAGATGTGTTGGATCCCTCAAAATGTGTATATACCTCTTCACACTGAAGCAGCTTCAGCTTAAGCAAGCAGCTCCAGAATTGCCTTCTGATCTGCAACTTGGAGAACATGCATTCAATTTTTAGTGGACAGATGTTCACTTGCATGGCTGCTGTACCATATTCAGGCTACTTTCTGTTGGTTTTTTTTTTTCAGGAGTTGAATTTTGTTGAATTCAGTCTTTTGGAAAAGTAGTTTTTTTTTTTTTTTTTTTTT
>VZRX01012829.1:114635-188285 GCA_013398075.1 Notiomystis cincta
AGACTCGCAAGAGAAGGGTCAGTGCAGAGTATTGCCAAGGTGGTGAATGGGCTTTCTTTGCTCTAGCTGATCCTTTCCAGTGCCATCCTCTGTCACTCCAGCCCTGGGCTGCAGTGTCCAAATGCAAATGTTCATTAATATTTATTAATATATTTTAGTAACTTTTGTTGTATTTGTCCTTAGTTTAAACTCTGATGGTAAAAAAAGTAAAAAGAAAGTGTTAACCAAATTTCTCATAGTCATCCAAACAGACCTCAATGGTTTATAATCTCCTCTTTTAAATGTACTTTGGTTTCTGAGTACCTGCACCCTTTGTCTGAAATGGGGAAGTTCTTTAACTGAAGGGCAGGCAGGAAAGTCACTATGTTCAGAAACTGATAAGGTAAAAGTTGCCCTGTCTGGTTACTTTGTACAAAATAACTGAAAAGTTAAATAGCAAAATGGGAATCTGGTTTTAAAGATTAGTTCAGTAATAGAAAGTGTTAGAAACATATGGAATTATGTCAAAGGAGGTGATATGCTTGGGTGATTGGACCCTAGCTGGAAGCAGGTACCCACCAAAGCCAGTCTATCACTAGGCTTCTCAGCTGGACAGGGGAGAGAAAATGTAACCAAAGGCTCATGGGGTGAGCTAAGGGCAGAGAGAGGTCACTCACCAATTAGTGTCACAGTTGAAACAGGCTTGACTTAGGGAAATGAGTTGAATTCATTGCCAGTCAAAATCAGAGCAGGATACTGAGAAGTGAAACAAATCCTAAAAACACCTTCTCCCACTCTTCCCTACTTCCCAGGCTTAACTTCATTCCCAATTCTCCATCTCCTCTCCTCCCAGCAGCAAAGGCAGACAAGGAATGGGGTTATGGTTCATTACATATTGCTTCTGCCACTGCTTCTTCCTCAAGGAGAGCAGTCCTTCCCCTGCTCCAGTGTAGAGTCCCTCCCATTGGAGACAGTCCTCCCCAACCTTCTCCAGCTTGAGTCCTTCCTGCAGGCAACAGTTCTTCATGAACTGCTTCAGTGTGGGTCCCTTTCCACAGGGTGCAGTCCTTCAAGAACAGGATGCTCTAGTGTGGGTCCCCAGGTGCTCACAAGCCCAGCCAACAAACCTGCTCTAGCACAGGTTCCTCCTTCCATGGGGCCATAGATCTTGCCAGGAGCCTGCTGCAGCACAGGCTTTCCATGGAGTCACAGCCTCCTTTTTGGCATCCACCTGCCCCAGTGTGGGGTCCTCCATGGGCTGTAGGTGGATCTCTGCTCCTCCATGGACCTCCATGGTGAAACAGGCTGGCTTTCAACACAGGCTGCAGGGGAATCTCAGCTCCAGTGGCTGGAGCACCTTTCCCCCTTCCTTTATTCTCTGTCCACAATTACTTCTGCACAGTAACTTTTTTTTTTCTTGAATCTGTTATTACAGAGGCATTGTTATGCTGATGGGCTCCTCATTGACCAGTGGCAGGTCTGTCTTGGAGCTGGCTGGCACTGGCTGTGTCAGACATGGGGGAAGATTTGGCAGTTTCTCAGAGAAGTCACCTCTCTAGCTCCCCCCACTACCAAAACCTTGCCACACAAGCACAATGCAATGTTTGAGCATCTTTTTATATGTTACAAATTAATAAATACATTTACTGCTATTTTAAACTGAGGCAAGTATTTTTACAAAGCTTCTTTTGGAGCCAAATGTTTTCCTTTAATATTGCACAGATAGCTGTGTTTTCAGCATAATTTAAAGAGGTACCACTGCTCCACTGCAGTTTGTACTGATCTTGGTCCTGTTGGCCCTCCTGCTGTCCAGTTCTGGGCTCTGCATTTCATTCCCCTCACGCTGAGGATAGCATTCATGAGGTTCTGCAGTGGGGCAGCTTATGGAATGAAACTGTCAGAAAACCTTTTCCTGTTTTGTTCTGTCCTTCTTCATGTTGCTTTGCTCCTGATTCAGGGTTGGCTTGAATTCAACTCCTTGTGTAATCAGTTAATTGATGGTACAAGCACAAGGGAGGGGCAGGAATATGAAGCTGGGAGTCCAGAAAGACCATAACAGTGCTGAACTTTGATCAGTTTAAATTCTGAATTGTAGAGTGAAGTAAAGGTTCCATTAGAAGACGAGCTACCTTCTGCCTACCCCAGGAGCTAAGGAGTCCTGTGCCTCCATATAAGGGAGTTTTTAAAAGTAGATTTTTCAAGGAGGAAAAACTTAAATTAGGTACTGTATTATCCTCTAGATGTCTTAAGAAATGAAAAACTGAGATTTCTTGGTGTCACAGGTATGCAGCATACTTTTTGATGTGTGAGTTTTGGGGTTTCTAGTATTCCTGTGATGTGTTAATCTGGTAGTCCAGGCGATTCTGGTCCTATATTGCCGAATTACCTTAGACTGGTATGTCAGATAGCCTGCATAAATTGCATAAAAGCCTTCAGAAGTGTGGAAGAACAACATTGTCACATTTTCCTGTGCTTATTTCATTCTTCTCTTTAATGATATGTAGTGTCTTATGCAAACTAGTAATGTCAGTGTTGCACAGCTTACTTTATAATCCCTTCCAAACAAAGGTTGTTACAAAAGATATGCAGATATGGTTAATCCACAATATTTGTTTCGATCACTGGTTCCCAATTATGAACTTTTGTTTTTTCTTTTGTTATGGATCTTTGGGAATAGAAGGCACCATTTCCATCTTCAGTACCATTTCATAATACCTAGATAAGACAGAGGAGTACAAAGTCTGTGTCATTGGGGGTGGTACTTAGCATATACACTATAATTAATGAACTATTCCCAGCATTCTTTGGGATTGCCACTGTCCTCATGAATGCTCTAACCTGGGAGGCAGCATACCAGTCAGCCGTACTGGACTGGTTTAAAGGCGTCATGACCTTGACTCTTTACCACACTGACACTTAAGTCTCTTTGCTGCTTTTTCCCTGCATTTTTTTTTCTTCATCACAGCCATGTTGCATTTATTATTGCTGTTCCTGAGAAGGCCAGTATTTCTGTTTTCTTCTCATTGATTTTCTTTCTCGCTTGACTTTTTAGCATGCAGAATCTTAAGTTCCTTGTGTTAGCACCTGAAGGGCATCAGTCAGGAGTTAGGACAGTTGTGTTTGGTCCTGTGTTAGTTCTGTCATGAATATTTTTATTTATTTTTCCCTCAACTTTATGATTACTTTAACCATGACCTGCATTTTTACATCAGAAAATAAATGATCTTGAGCATTACTTTGGGGTTCTGACCCTGAAGTTAGCCACAATTTCAGCAGGATCTTGGAGTAAATGACATCCAGCAGTCTCTTTCAGTTTAAATCATTCTGTGATTAATTTGCAACTGTGACTGACATTTTCAGGAGTAAAATGCAATTTATACTGGCGAACTAATTACTGAAGTGACTTACTGGTTTTTGTGTAAGAAAGGAAAACTGCACTCGAGGGAGAATAAGCTCATGTTAAATGGAAAGAGTGTGACATTTATTTCTATGGTAAGACCAAGCTGTCTATGCAAGCGTGTTTAACTGCTGTCTGAATAATGCCCTGACGATTGTCTTTTTATTGTTTCAGTTTCGGGTTCAATTCACCATTCAAATGACTTAGTTTGTTAAGTAATCTCAAATGTAGCAGTAATCTACTGCACTGAAAGATTTTGTACGTTACTCCAGTTCTTGAATGATGTACAGATCTGTTGCTGCTGTGGAACAAGAGGAAAATATTGGACACATTTCTGGACATAGAGTTTAAAAATGTGTAGCTCCAGGAGCTGGAAGAATCACATGTATTTGGTTTTGTCCATCACCATTTTTGCCATTGCTTTTTGTTTTTTAGCTTTTCTTTGTTAACTTTAAACCAATGTGCAGTGTGTCTTGAATAGTCTTTCTCTTCCCCTCCTACCTCCCCTTCTCTGTCTTAGCACATAAGCATCACTAATATTTTTCAAAGCAGGCTTTGTGAGTATATTTAGTGGAGCAACAGATATATAAGTGAAAGTTTAAAGTGTGCATAATTTATAGCAAAAGATTGTCGTTAAAAACTTGATTTCCCACGCAATACTCTGAGGTCTTACTGTTTGACAACCTGAATTCTGCAGTTGAAGAATGTTTTAGATTATTTCTAGCTTGTGTTTTATTATACAATGAGATGTAAATCATTATGAATTATATAATAACAGAGAAGGAACTTCATATAAGTCATCTGCCTTTGATTGTTACTAAAAATAATTCCTTTCTGTTTGTTATTGGAGAAGATAAAAAGTCGTATTTGACACCTGCATTTTTGTTTGTGCCACAATTTGCCAGAGCAGCATATTCTATTGTTTCTATGGTATTTGTGTTCTTAATGCACATTTCACCAAATTGATGTCTTACAAAACTATGTCATATGGCTACAGCTCTCTTTTTATTTGCAATTGTTAGTAAAATAAAACCTACAGAAAAAAGTTGAATTCATTTTTCAAGTGCCATAGCAAAGTATACAGAAAGTAATATTTTATGATTTTAATCTATGAAAGTGATTTCGAGCAGTCAGCATTCACTGTCTCAGATTTCCACCTATATAGAATATCTTTCCTGTGATGGGGGCTGCTTTTGCATCCTGTTGGTTCAGTAGCTCATTTTCAAGAAGGCTTTTGTCGTTGTATAGTATCAATGGGCATGGCTGTGTCAGTTGTGTTTCCTTTTGAGGGGATGATGATCCAGTACTGCAAGGAGTGAGGTGTGTGTGGATGGCCCTTTTCAAAAGTGTGTGGGTACTGAAAAATAAGTTACCACTTCTTTTTGCCATCAGGAGTCTACTTCAAATCTGCTGGAAGTATCTTCCAGTAAAATGAGGGGACTGTGATGGGGGCTGTGGAGTGCTTTTACCTTGCAGAAGGGCTGGGCAGCCCTTTCTGTCTCACACTTGTGGCTGTCTGTATTGATACAGAGAGAGCAAGCAGGTCACTGTGCCAGTGCGTGGTGTCACGCACACCGTGGTCACTGTTTCCCTTTCAGGGGGTAGGCAGTTTTTGGTAGAAAATAAATACTCTTTGCAGTTGATTTTCTGTCTTTCCTTAGTCATTTTGTACCTTGATAATTATTTCAATACCATTTGATAGTCACTCACCTTCTTCAATCATTATTGCCTGTCTTTTTCAGTGGTCTTGCCTCTTTCTACGAGGAAATCTCTCCTGAGCTAATTTTAGAGACATGTTTTCTTCCCCAAAAGTAATCTTTTCTAAAAAGCTTATCACTGTTTCTGACTAAGCAGGCAGGGAGATGTGATTATTGCCTTTAGAAGACCTTTTTTTGTTTGGAGAGGCCATTGTCTTTTTTTGTTGCACACAGAAGGTCTAAATTGTCAAATGGCTGCAATCTGATCTAAGAATGATACCAGTGTCTAAAATAAACTTTCAGTCTTGGTTACTTTGAGTAGGACATGGTAGCATTGAACTGTTCTTATTAAAAACAGAAAAACCTGTGTGAAAAGATATATAGCTGTTTATCTTTTCTACTTTCTTTTAAATTTCAAATGTTCCTTGCTTTATTCATTGTAGATTCTCTGATCTAGATTGCATTTGTAATATTATTGTATCTAATAAAGTGTATCCCCAGTTGGACTTTGTAATGAGACAATATTAATATGTTGTGCAATTTCTATTGAAAAGTAATTTTTATATATTGTGTGTGCTTACAAATCATGAGTTTAATAATGAAAACAGATTTTTGCCGATCTGGTTAAGAGAAGTAGTTGAACCTGCTTGGACTTTATGAATTTTCCTCTCTTAAAAACTGCATAGCAAGAGTTTTAAGGAATCTGAAAGGTCTGAAAGATACTGTTTAATTTAAATTTTTAATCTATTCCGATTCAATAATAACAGTATATTTGTGTGCTGTGATTCTTATTTTCAACCTGGAGTCTTGTGTCCTCGAGATTCTTGTATTAAGTGGATTTTTGAGAGGGAGCTAATAACTTCAGTTCATACAGAAAACTCACATTTACAATGGACATTTGCATCTCCACTGGGCTGTTTCTAGGCATCTGCAAAATGAAAAAAACTTCCAAAATGCTGCTTCAGGATGTCACTTACTCTGCATCTGTGCATGCTTTTGATGATGTGTATCTCACAGCAGCCTTTTGGTGTGTTCTCCTACATGTCTGTGCAGTTTTGTATATCAGCCCATTTGGAGTATGATAAAAAGCCCTCAAATGGTGCTATTTACCTGGTAGGTGCAGTGGGGTTTGCCCCACTGGGGTAGTGGAGTGAGCTCACAGGACTTTTCCTTCACTGCTCTGTCTCCTTGACAGTGCCTGGTGGAAAGGTAGATGGTTTTGTGATCCTGTGAATTAACCTGATTTCCTTTTCCCACCTATGTCCTTGAATGGTTTTTGCCAGTATTAATCCTTATGATTTTTAGAAGTTAATCCCTGCAGCCAGAAATCATAAAGGCTCAGACCCAGCCAAACCTTAGATGCCTCAGAGCTGGATGCATTTTAAAGGTTAGGATACAGACCTGTGAAGATTAAATGAACTTAAAGAATTTAAACTGGAAAACAGTTGTAACTGTTATATTTGTGAAGGGCAAAGTCTCTATATTTTCTTAAGAAGATTGTCACTGTACTTTTCAAACAACAGAAAAAAATATTTTGAGGTGTTTTAACCATTTTAAAAATATTTCAGAACTATAATTAAATGTGTGTTGTTCAGCTGAGACTTTGTGTCAGATCATACCCAGAAGAAATATTCCTTTCAGTGGAACTTACAGAAAGAAGCTGTTATTGGAAATCTGTAGGTTCTGATCAAAACTATCCAGTTAAGATTGCCAGTGTAAAATAATTCTTAAGGTCACTGAATTATCATATTAAAGCAATAAATAGAATAAAGAGGCCTGTTTTAGTGCCTACTTACGGTTTTGTTTATTTGTTTTACCAGTAGGAAAGATTTGATTTAACCTAACTTGGCACTTGTGGCTTCACCAGTACTAAAGCTAATTACACCAAAGGAGTTTATACCTCACCACTGGTGTTCTTTTAAATTTAGGCTGAACATGTTGATTGCATTCATCTGGGTGTACTGCATTTAAGGGTTTGGTTAGTGCAAGATCAGCACTGCAAAGATGTCATGTCTGGTTAACCTTTCAACTGGATTTCATAGCCTGGTACAAACAGTAACAGAAAGAAAGGGTTTTGGTTTGCAGTGGATAAAGGAACAATGCAGATCATATCATACTATGAACTACCTTCAGGTTAGTGGGACTGGTTTGTGCCCAAGAATTCTTGAATGGGCCTCTTTGGATCTACTTGTGGTACTGCCTGGTATTACCATCAGAGTGATGTCCTGTTCCTCTGCACTTTTTGGGAACTGAAGACGTTTTACACTCATCATGCCAAGTGCTGCCATTGTAAGCAGTGATGTTGCCTACAATGTCAGAAGCCAGAGCAGAATTACTTATGAAAGTAGTTCTAGGGCCAAAATAATTGCTTTAGTTAAGAACCTAGTGAACTAAGGTACCTGTTTGAGTCAGTTTTTGAAAGAAATTGCTATTTTTTAGAAATAAGTGACTTACTGGAGAAGTAGGATTTAGTTGTTGATGTTTATCAATCACGGCTGTACATGTTTGTTCCCTCAATTTTCCTCCTGTTTAAAAGGCACCAGATTAATGTTTCAGTCTACATTTGCAGGTTCTGTAATAGATTTCAAATGTTCCTGAATAACACTGAAATTTACAACATCTTTATTTTTCTAATCTGAGAGGTAGTGTGATCTGTGGGGCAAATACTTGGCATGGGGCTACTAATGCAGCAACACATTCATTACCAACACTGGGCATGGTGACATGATCCCACTGAAATGCATAAAAGTGACGGGAGTTTCTGTCCTCTATACTGAGCTGTGGTGGATGAGTATGTGTGATTTTTCTTAAGTTACAGCAATGAAGAGTTGAACAGGTTACCTCACTTGTAATGTTAGAGCTCTGAGGCCTTCAGTTAGTAATTTAAGCCCATTTTACTCTGTTTGTAATGGCTTAAGAATGCATGTTATTGCATTATGTGTTTCAGCTGAGAGGGACAAGTGCCTGTCATCATCTGACTGTACCTGTCTTTGGATTTCATTAAATTCCTCATACCATCACCAAGAAATATCTCATTAACCAACTTTGTCTCTTCCCACAGTATTTGTTGGGGACAGGGTGTTGGAACTAGGGAAGGGCATTTGCACAGAATCAGAAATTTCATATGGTATGGCATTCCTGGCTGTATTTTAAGCTGTAGGATCCTTGACCTTGGTCACTCTAACTAGCTTTTAAGCAGGAGCCTTTCTGATGCAACTTATAGTCAAGCTTGGAATATTGTAACATGGAGCATAATGTATGCAACGCGTTTTCTATAAGGATCTTTAGGGATCTTTAGGCAGAGATTTAAAAAAAATATTCCTTTACTGTTTCAACATTTGACCAGTACAGAAATGCTTATTCTACTTCTTGGCAGTGAGTGTTAAGAAAAGGTGTTGCAGTCTGTGTTCTGACTCAGGCTGAGGGATGAGACTGCAACATTAGTACAGGGCCTTGAAACCCAAAAGAGGGAAAAAAATCTCTTTAACATAGTAAGAAGCTCTTATGGAGCAATGTATACATTTGCTTTGTATAAATTAATATAACAGTAATGGCCCTACAGTATTTTCAATTTTTTTTCTTAACATATATTTAAAGCATAATTTCTAATTCTTGTATATATTTTTAACTTTCCCACAGATATGCACTTATTTGGCCATTATCCAGCTCATGATGATTTCTATCTTGTAGTGTGCAATATCTGCAATCAGGTAGTCAAGCCACAGGTTTTCCAGTCACACTGCGGTAAGTGAATGTTTTCTTTCCTGAATTACAGTGCCAAACTGGCGTATGGCTCTCTTAGAATCATTGCATACAGTCATAACAGAGGCATTGCACATAGACTTCTCTGGTTATCTTGTGTTCTTTCCACAGAAAATGCCAGCAATGCCTTCAAATAAGCTATTTCCTGTAGAGGAAGTTAAATTAGTTGTTCTAGAAGCTGAGCTTTTCAAGTTGAACTTGTTGTACTAAATTAACCTGTTACAACAAATAAATCCTGTTAGTTAGGACTAGCTAGGCTAAAACTATTATGACCTAACATTGGACTGTCTTTTATCAAAGCTGCAAAGTGAGGTCTGTGATACTGATTTACATGAACTAGAAGTTGGATGTTATGGATTGTTTTCTGATGGGATTCATGCATAACTATATATAGGGTATATTTTTATATTTATCATAAGGTTTAATTTTTTACAAAATTGGCATTTTGAGACACATTTCTTAAATTAACTCTTTTCAAGAGAGTCTTGAGAAGCAGCAGAAATATGCATATATTAATTTCTCAGTTAGTATGACAACAAAATGATGATTTTTATGTTGACTATTTGAAAGCAGAATTACTCCAGTTAGAAACTTTTGGTATTGAGTAACAAACTACTTTCAATTATTTCTGAAAAACTTCATCCCAAGGTCTGGTTTATTTATTACTTACCTAGTGGTTTATTTGTTATTTGTCCAGTGATTTGTTTCTGTGGTGATTTTTTTTGTTGTTTTGTTATTTTTTTAAGGCGTGCAAAGAGTGACTGGAATAGCTAACTTTGTATGAGGTTTAATAAAGTTCAGTTTAATCAAAATAATTTGAAGGTGATTGCATAATAATGAAAGGCATACTGAGGATGGAATCAATTAAATGCATTTCGAAAAAGAATAGCCCAGTAAGATTTTACTTGTCTAAATACAAGTAAACTTCACAAATCCTGTACCTCTTTTAGTCTTTTTGGCAACAAAGCAACTCAGTAATGGAAGAATGTAAGTGGGATGGACAGAAAAATTATTTCTTTACTTTTAAAGACACATTACCAAAATACTGGGTTGTGTGTGTATGGACTGACTGCTAACAGCAAACCAGGAGCAACTGCATTCATGTTGGGAGGCAGTTCTAAGACTTGCCACCAGCTTTGATCTACATTGAAATAATTGGGAAGAAATGGTTGTAGTGAAAGACAGCTTTTCTATCCAGTGAATGAGAAAAGATCTGGAAGTATTTTCTAGTGTGAAAAGAGCTTATTAATTTAATGCTGGGGGTAGGTGTTGATTTTAGTGTGTTAACAAGCCATCCTGCTATTTTTTTTCAAAATTTGTTTCTTGCCCTTAGTCTTACATGGTTACTTTCTGTCCAGCTTCAGGTATCTTATGATTCTTTCAGTGAGTAACAGAAAAGCTTCTCTGCACGTGGTTGTAGGTACAGAGGGTACCTAAACAGTGAATTCCTGCATCAATAAAATGTGCTTCAGGGCAGAAGAACCTGTGGTACACCTTGCTGTAGCCTTCCATAGCTGTGCTCTTTCCTGGGCATAACCTGGTTTGGTGAGCAGTGAAAGCTGGTCCTGTTGTCATGTAGTAGGCACACAGAATGATGTTGCTTCTAGGTGAGAGTAAATTCCTCTGTGTTAGAAAGGATTTTGAGCTCTTTGTAAGTAATGCATGTAATGTGTTAGTGTAATGCATGTAAACTACAAAGATCCCATGAGTTACTGTCTGTTTTTCTCTTTTCTCCATTACTCCATTATTTTTACTATTATTTTTACAATTCCCCTTACTTCATTATAGCAACCCTTTTAACTGAGTGATTGAATGTTAAGTTCTGAATTGCTTGATTTAAGAGCCTACAGTGAATAAAGACTTGGAAAAAAACTAGGCTGTGTTAAAAAAAAACCAGATAATACTGAAAATAATTGACCAAAGGTCAAGAATACTGAAAATAATTGACCAAAGGTCTTGAAGATTGTACTTAATCTAGTCAGGTGTGTTTCAGGAAAGGGTTACTGGAATATTGCTGAAAAGTCTGCGGAAGGGCTTTAAATATATAAATAAATTATTTTGGTTTAAAGAAGAAACAGTAAAGGCAATGTACTAAAACCATATAAAAGACGATAGAAGGTTTCTTCAAAGTCTCAAGAATTGTTGTAAAATAACCAATAATTTACTTTCAAAAAATTAACCTGTTAAAAGTACTCCATATTATATATGTGAAATGCATCTAATAATTTATAGTTGTTTTCATCAGAAATGAGTAAGATTTAAAGAAGAGTTACACAGAGATATTACTAATTGATCTGTAGTTGCATTGTCTGGTTAGAAAATGATAGAAATCTCCTGTTAGAAAACACATCAACCATGAACTGGTTGTGGTTGAACAATTTTTTGCGATATGTGTTATGGTTCCAGAAGTCCATTGAGAAAGGTCTGGACAAGGCCTCATTTGAGACACTGATTTTGGCTGCACAGAGGTCTTCTGTGAAGCAGCAATATTTAATTTTCTGTTCTATTTAGAGTTTTATCACCTTTAGACACATTTATTTTGGTGGATCAGACTTTCTTTAATCAGAGGATGCAGCAGAATGTTTGTAAATACAGTGATGCTGAGCATGTCTGTCAGTAGACTTTGAGGTACTTTAGACTATCATATTTAGCACAAAATGCATTATTTTACATGTCTTGAATTGCAGCTTCAACGTTGTAACCCGGACAATGGAATGAGAAAGCATTAGAAGGCATTACTGGTTTTTTGGCACTTGTAGGTTGTATCATGGGGAGTCTTTATTGCTACTGACAAGGGCTTGTAGAGATCTATCCCAGAATCTCCCACAAAATGTGGTTTGTTGCTAATATCCCTGGTAAGATCCAATCCATATCCTCTCAGTAAGAAATCAGGTCCATGCCAGGCACATGCTTTATGTTTCTAGGTTCCCTGCATTGTAACTTGAAGGTCTTGGCTTCAGAGCAGCACTGGAATGCTTTAGTTTAGCAAAGGTTTTTGTAACACTTCTCTTGAGCCCTTGCTGGCATCTGCCTTTCTCTGGAGTGTAAGAAAACCCACTGTTTCATTTGCCCCTGATTTCAGACATGTGGCAGCCATCCTTGTTAATGGCTCTGGGAAGTTGTGAAGATTATAGAGGCAGATGTTGTTTAACTTTTAAGGGTTTGATTCCTGGAATATCAAGCAGAAAAAAAGAAAAATTGTTGTGATTCAAGCTATTTTTAATGGTAGGCAGTGCATCATAGAACCTTAGGCAGTAGAAATCAGGAAGGTAAAAGAAGAGATCTGCCTAATTGGAGGACTGACTTGCTGGGCTTGAGAGCATATGTAGTGAACACAAAATAAAGCTTTGTGTTGCAAAGTAGCAGATCTGTTCTAGCCCCTAAGTCAGAGAAATACTGAGCTATTTATAAGAGCAGTTTCACATCCTTGCATCTGCAAGATAAACATATCCATTTCTAAGTATTGAACTATTTTTTTGTATATGATGTAAGCCCACCTGAAAGAGACTTGCTGTTACAGGCTGCTGGATAAACCATGTTAATCAAATAATTTATTGAGGTTGTTTGGTATTATTGTGCACTTAGAAAATAGTATATCATAATGTCATCAACAATAGGGTTGAAATAGTGGTGTTTGCTTCTGAAGCCATTTCTTTTGAGTAACTCCTTGTAGTGGTACAGTATCTGGGATTTACTTTTTTTTTTTAATGTGCAAACATATAGTTGTATTTATTCTTCCACACAAAATAGTTTGAAATGAGAAGTCAGCCTGGATGTGCAGCTTGTAGCATTCCTAAGTGTACTGACATGTGAGGAATGGTAGTTTTGATTTTCAGAAAATTTTAATTTGTTCTCAAATGCCAACCTCAATGAAGATCACTTCTTGGGACATCAAAATATTGTACCATAGTACAGTACTGAAGTGTGATAATGCTCTTGCTGTTTGTTTAGGGTTTTTTGTCCATCTGTTTTCTAGGAGACTTTTAGGCTGGCAGTCTATGCTCTAACTCTGTCCCTGTGACTTCTGTTAACTCCAATTCTGTGTCATTGTTAATACTGGTGAAGATGGCACCTTGTGCCATTTCCCAGGAGACATTTCCATTTTTCTTTGGCCCCAGAAGGATAAAAGCTTATACTCCATTGTCCTTTACTAGACTAAAGAGCATCAGATACAGTTCTGGTTATTTTTTTAATGTTTTGTACATTAATAGTCTTGTTAACTTTGGCCTTTCCCAGTTAAAAGGAAAACCTCTCATAAAAGGTAGCTCTGGCACAGTGAGGATCAAGCAGTGTACATTTAGAGAACTTGTCAAGACATCTTGACTTCTACTTCTATTGTGAGGAAACAAATTAATGATGGGAAAGTGTAAAAAAAAAAGAGAAAAAAGGGGGAGAAGAGGTGAATTAGCCAAGCTAGATAATGCAGCTTGGTTAAACAATAGCAGCAGTATAACCATCAAAGAAAGCTTCCACACATGCTCTGGAACAGTTTCCAAAGCTGTGGATGGTATCTTAATGAATTCAATAGTTAAGATCCCCATTTGATGAAGTTATAGCACAGAGGAAACCAATTTTGCTTCATCAAGGAGAAATGACCACAAAGACCTTTTTCTTGCTAATTTCTTTACTGGGTACTCATTGATATCTATCCTGCATGTCCATAAGATTCTTTTAACAGGCTTCAAATTAATAAGTAGAAATTCTTGTTCCTTAAAGTAGAAAAAACCACTTTGTTTTCATTACTTCTGAGTTATAAATCCTTGAGTTGGTATCTTCATGTCCTCATGAAAGTTGCAAAAGAATATTTCCTTTTTATCCTTCTGTTTGGCTTTGTAAGTGTCATTTAAAAGAAAAGCAAACTAAAAAGTAATGGAGCACAGAAAAATATAAATAAACTATTTTGCCTTCTGTATCGTTATTATTTTCCTGAGAGAGGTTATATATTTTGAATTACTCAGACTAGCTATTTTGCATTGTGCTAGCTGTGTGTTACAATTTAATGAACCATGATTAAAGACAAGGAGGCTGAACTTAAAGTATGAATAAGAATGATGGGCTTTTTTGACACTAGCTTGAACATTATTAGTTGGCACCTTTCTCGCACAGGGATTTTGATACAGGTGTCAGTGTCACATTTGACAGATTATTCTCTTTTTATATTTTCACTTGGTCAGTACCTTGTTTTTTATTAAATACAACTGTTTGGGGGTTTGTAATTGTTAATATTTTGTCCCCTGCATTTGACCTTTTATCAGAGGCACTTCTGTGGCCTTAAAGGGCGATGATATTTTGAGTGTTTCTCCTTCTGTTACTGCGATTTTCTTTTTTCATAGCCTTGTCAAAACTTCTTCTATGATATTATTATTGATTAAATAACTTTCTACTTGTCACATGTTTAGGTTTCACTGCCTAAAAGAATTAAAATAATTGGTCCCTATGGCTTTTTCAAAGTGGAAACAGTAGCAGCTAGACTGGCAAGATTCAAGTTTTTCTTTTGGTAAGGGTAGGGACAAATGGGAGATGGATTTGAATGTTTTATGTACCTTATATGTACATTTTTATTTATCTAACTGCCTAGGATACACTGATTTTGTCTGACACTCTAATTTCCATTGCTCTAAATCGGAAACCTCTTGTTTCCAAAAAAAATTTTGGTAGCTTTACAATCTTTCTATCTGAAATCTTGTTCTCAAGGCAAAAGTACAGCCATAGCATAGACCTGTGTCTTCTGTCAGAGATGAAAATCTCAGCTGTAGTTCCTGCATGGTTCATGTGGGTCTGTCATGTCCATGTCCTTGTGAGATTTCCAAGCCCAGCATAATGGCAGACACTGTGAAACCAGGGTCACCAGCCATCTCTTGCACTATTCCTGGAGTAGTGAAACAGTACATTCCTGCATGGACCATCCAGGTCAAGAGAGTATTACCCTTGAAGAGGCAAAACTAAACCAACATTCCTTTGAATTCTTCTTTTTCCTTCTTGGAGTGACATGACATATTTTTAGACTGTCAGCAAATCTTGAGACTCTGAATAGGTACAAAAATGCAGATTTCTGGCTTTGTTTATTCTGTTACAAAAATCTTACTTTGTTTCTGTGCTAACTGCTGATAGAGTCTGGCCAGATGCAGAAAAGCACTTAACTGCATAAAAGGCAATCAACTGACATTTCAATACTTGATTCAAATGATAAAATAAAGGAAGATCCCTCCTAGCTGCTTGTATGTGTGAGAGTGTTGGTCACCTCTGTATTGGCTACTGTGCTCATTCAGGACTGCAAACAGTCCTGGGCTTCTTTTATATTTTCACTGAAAGATACATTGACAAGACCATGTTCATTCAAGAAAAAAGACAACAAAATCCTGTCTTCTCTGTACTTACTTGGCCAGGAAGCAAGAGATTTGGATTTAGTAACCTTACCACCTAGGAGCTATTCTCTCACCTTCCACCTCCTAAGACAGGAAAACAGGCCCACCATAACCCAGGCTAAAGCAAGACAGAGCATGCTTTTTAAAGCAGAGATGCTTCAGACAAAGTGAACTTGAATGTAGAGAGTAATACTCAGATCAAAGGGAAGGACTGTGATGGGACTGAAAAATGTGTCTGATGTTCAGAGCAACAGCAACATAATGTGTCTTCACCTGGCAGGTTGCTGAGACCTGCTCAAGGCTTCAAGTTTTTGTGCTTTCCTTACTTAGTCTAGCATGTGAATTAAAAGTGGAACAGTGTTCAGACCTGCTGACCTGTTTCCTTAGAAGCAAGAAGCATAATATTGGATAGGGTTGGCTTTTTTTGGTATTTTCTACTATCATCTGTTGCTTAAATTGTTTTCTTTCATGTTACTAATTCATCATCAGTGACAAAGCCTAAAACAGGGAAGTTCATATATAGAAATAGCTATGATACATGAAGAGTTACAAGGTCAACAAGTAGTGTAAGCCAACAATTTCCCACAGATAACTTGGCCTTAGATTGATGTGTCAATAATTGAAAATTTCTTCATTCAAAAGATTCTTTGAATGAGAAAGCAGGAACGCTTCAGAGCATTGAATCTCAAAGGACTGTGCATAGGACAGCAGTAAGCATGCAACAGGAGAAAACTTTCAGCAGTGAACAGAATGCCACACATGTATGCAGTTGCTATTCAGCATACTAACCTACACACCCTCCCCATATTTCTGGTCCTGTGCATGAAACTGAAGTCTGGAAATGAAACATCAATTATTTATCTTTTCTCTTTATGTTTTCTATTAAGTTCTTTACGGTGCTTTGACTGTGCTGTAATTTTACAATGCTGATCTTAAATAAATCCACATAGGAAGGAGATTGAAAGAATAATAATGACAGTGGGCTTTTCAGTGCACTGGAAGTCTTATTATTCTAGTTTACACATAATCCCTACCATTATAAATTAACTTACCTCTTTCACATTGTGTATTCATTGATAGTATTTGATTAGTGAACCCTTTTGTATGTTTTTACTTTGGATAAATTGTGGTAAATGATGCAGTACATACTAGAACTGGGTGTTGTTGTCATGGCAGTGATGGGCAATATGTATCACATGTAATTTCTTTCAGTCAAGATTTTAATAGAGTTGTAGTTTTAAATAGTAACCAATAAGGATTTCTTTTAAGGAGTGTCCATTAATAGAACTCAGCTGTTGAAGGCTGACGGTAGTATTAGGCTTAAGTTTAATCTCCTACATACTATAATTTACAGGGCTGTGTTTAGTGCATCAGTCTTTTGGCTGCTTCATTGGTGGAGGGATGGGGGTTGTGATAGTGGGAGAGAGGAGAGAAGTGTAGTGAAAATTTTCTGTCATAATCTGTAAAAACCTGACAAAATTAAAATTTGGAGTATTTGGCTTGAAGTATTCCATAGAGTGTCTTACTGAGTAAGGTGGATGCTTCCCATCTTTAGAGAAGGAATGTTTTTTAAAAATAGTTTTTAAAATATTTTATAGTCCTATTCCTAGACAAAGTCCAAAACACAAGAGCTTTCTGAAGTCACTGGAAGTGTTTTGGTGAGTAAAAGATAAGCAAGATCAAATTCCTTCTTATATCAAATTGTGGTGTACTCTAAAGAGAGAAAATTTGAAGTGGAACCTGAATTTGCCAAATCCCCAAATAAGAAGTCATTGCTTCTTCACTGCATTCAGAAGTACAGGAGTGTTAAGAGCAAGTCTTCTCTCTCTTGTTATCTCCTTTGTACTTCCTGCATGTGATTAGACAAAGATGTGGTGGAGTTTTTTTAGTGTGGGGTGTAGGATTTTTTTGTAATAGTGTTTCACTTTGCATGTGTTACAGAAGGTAATTAACATTTGACTACCAAATATTGTAAGTCCCATTTGAAGTCTCTAGAAGTCATGTCTGCATATAGCTCTCCCCATTGACCATGACTTTTACTAGTTGTCTGAATATTTTGGGTTTAGTTGCTTTTCTGAATGTAGCAATTTCTACTGTTACCATTTAGCATTTTCTTGCAAAGCATATCACAAGTCCAGTAATTTCTTACCGTCCTCATATTAAACTTTTTCTGTAAGCTGCCTCATAAAGTTGATTCCTGCCTATTAACTACTGAGCTTTTCCTTGCACGAACAGTAGCACTTTTCTGGGGCAGTGTCTCTGGCAGCTGAACACGTCCTGTGCCATGAGCTGTGGTTGCTGATTCTGCAGGTGAGGTGGCAGGTGGGGCTGAGTTGCCGCTCCCCTTGGGCCTTCGAGGGCTGCCCTCAGAGCGGCAGAAGTGGGCCGGGAGGAGGCTGGACGGCCCAGAAAAGCTGTGGTCCCCCCAGCTGCCTTGTTTTGCACACTGGTGAGTGGGAAGAAAACTGGAATGGCAGTTTATTAGGTTCTGGAAGTACTGCTTCTGAGAGGCTGAAATGCTTCTTTCCAGCAATGTTTGGGTTGCCTTTCTAGCATCTACAGGCCACTTGGGGTGTAGTGAGGAATACAAAAGTCCATTGGCATGCAGGCAGATGACAGGGTAGTCTTATGACCTTGTTCATAGATGTGCAATGGAAAGCAATTAAATTAAATATTTGGCTGTATTTCAAGAGCTTTTTTTTTTTTTTTCCAAGCTGGAAGTAGTGACATTAAATGCCTTTCATGAAGAAATAATTTTTTTTTTGGTGTTTAAAAAAAACCCTTACTTTTGGTAGAGGAAAATCTCAGCTGTGATAAATTCACTAGTACAATGCTTGCAAATTATTTTCTCCACAGTTTTCAGTATTAACATTCATTCTAGATTTTGTATATGTGTTTAATTTTTAAAAATATTTCTTCTTGTTTATTTTGATTTTTTTTCATCTAGTATGCAAACATATTTGTCACATCCCCATGTTTAAAATCTATTGAGTTCAGTTTATTTCATTGTAATAATAGTACACAACCTCTTGGTACCTGACTAAGTACCAAATCTATTCAAAACATTTTATTTGTGAGCATACAATACTGTACTTAAAGTTCTCATCATTTCAAATATATTTGAAGCTCCTTGTGTTTCCCATTTCATACCCCTGTAGTGATTCATATAATTATCTTAATGGCTTATTACTATTATCTTTAACTAGTGATATTAATGTAATAATTGTCACATTAAAATGTAAAATATTGCATTAGGTCTTGTTCTATTACTACAGATGGATCAGACACACTGTAGGCTTCTGTTTTCAAAATAATTTTTTTGCATTCATTTAGCTAGATTAAAAAGTTATATTACTCATGATACAGTGAAAGAAATGTTTAAAATATTACACAAATGATGATGGACTACTGGTTCACTTTACTGCATGCATATTTTCATTATGATTAACTTTCAAATACTTGATTTAGCTTCCTGCACCAAAACCTACCTATTGCTAAGATGCCTAAATAAAATGTAGAAAACTTGCCTCGTTAACTATTTATGTGTGTGAGATTAGTGATGCTGTTAACTAGGAACATTTTCTTTGACTAGTGTTCTGGGAAGTAACACATTTTTCCACCTGCTTTTTTGGGCAGACTTTTTGATTCTGTGAAATACTCTTTTATCATGACTAGCATCTGCTCTGCAACTAGTGAAGTATAACTAATAGCATACTTACATAAAATACCAAGCATTGCAGGTGAGTAATGTGTTTAAGGCAAGCATTAATGTGTCATTATTTGATACACGTGCTTTCAGTTTATTCCCTCTGTGTTATAAGGTATTCTTTTCATGAGTATGTCATCAATGGTGTGCTTTACAAATTGGGTAACTAGAGAATTTTAATTTTTAAATTTCTTTTTAAAAATTAAATGTAGTTTCGTGTTTTAGGTTTGAGATTGGTAATTGAAAATCTATTTCATTTTTCAATTCAGCTGGTTAGGATTGACAAGGAGGAGTCTCTTTTTGGTGCCATTTCTACCTAAAAATACTGAAGCAGGAATACATCTGTGCAAGCTGAAAGTCTGACCAGTAACTGGCCAGCAATACTGTAAAAGTCTACATTGATTATAGATGTTTCAGATAGATTTAGTTTTTATGTGGTGGTGACAGGACTGCAGGAACTGTAGAGACCAGTGCATCCTTGTGTTCTTTAATCTTCTTCTGTGGAAGTATTGTGCTTGTCCTAATGAGCCTGAAAACAAGTGTTTCTCATTTTGTGATTCTAGACAGACGAAGACTGTAAGATGTGACTGAAAGTAATGCTTTTGAATCCAGCTAGGACGACAAAGGATTTGTTTGCAGTTTAAATAAATCCTTATGTCACTGTCTAATACCAGATATATGTAGCAAGAATGCTGAAATGAGCAGTAAAAGTTTCAGCATTCTTGCATGGGCAGGAAAGGCATAGTTAAGACCAGACAGATAAGGCTGTGAAGAGCACAGTGCAGAACTGCATGTTTAGTTAGATGAGTATAGAAATGGTACAGCCAAAAAGGAAACCTTGAAAAGAAAAATCTGGTATTTGTCAGTGTCCTGCTAAACAACTCTGTTGACACAGTGGATTTTTTTGAAGTTAATGGGAACGTGAGAGCTATGTGGTCCCTTGGAAAGGATTCTTAAAATTTAGCTGTACACTGTGTGAAGAAACACCTCACTTTTTGGTTTGTTTTTGAACCAGCAACAATCATTTCCTGCCCATGTTCATAATAAATGTACACCATAACCCTTCTCTGTCATTACTCATCCAGTTTGACAAGTCCAAATTGGTCTAATTGTCACTTGTGGAAACTCCCAATGTCTTTCCTATTTGTTTTTTGTATCTTGCCTAACTCTTCTAAACCATTTTTGAAGTGAAGGAAGCAGTGGCATGATGTGCTGTATTCTTTGCCTAACATTTGTTTTGCCTTTGTGACCATCACAGATCATTGAGATGATAATTTCATAGAACTGTTACAAGATCAGTGTTTCATTACTCTGCAATAATAATTGAAAGACCACTGTTTTATATATAAAGTGAAGATCATTTTCTTCTTCCATGTCTGTCACTTTACGTTTCTCTACATTGAATTTCATTTACCATTTTATTACACTGTTCAATATTAGGTCTTTCTGCAATCTGTTGATTTTCATCTTTAGTACTCTGAATAATTGTATACCAAAAAACTTGTTGTCTCACTAACCACCACCTGTTTTCAATCATTTCTGGATATGCTGAATAGGTCATGTACTAATACAGGCTCTTGCTGTATGCCATAGCTAAATTCTTTCTTTGAGGACCATTTTTACTGTCTTTTCCTTGGCCTGTCAGTAGCGTTTGGGTGAGGGTTTAACCCTCCATTCTGTCTCAGCAGCAGGTATCTTTACTTTAAGAAATGTGTATACATGGCCTTGTTTCACTTAGATGTTTAAGTAGACTGTGTCAGTTGAATTTCCCTTGTGTCAAGTCACTAGTTCACTAGTTGAAGATGGATTTTCCAAGTCTTGTGGGGCATCTGGATCATAAAGATAATTTTTGTCATGATTATAAAAAGAGCAAAGTTTTATTTGTGCATAAATGTCTATGTGTATGCATTTCTGTATGTATTCACATATATTGCCTGGCCTGTCCATTCCACCCCAAATGCAGTTGTAGCCTCAATTCTGTCATAATCCTAGGGAATGGTTTTTTGCCACTTCCTGAGTAGATGCAATTGGTAAAAGAATAGGATTTTTTTTCCTATAGCTTGCTGAAGAAGAAACCACAGAGGTTTTTCATGTTAAAAAATAGCTTGAGCATAACTGATTTTTCTCTCATTTTCTTACCAAAATAATTTTCATGCCCATAGAGGTGAAGTGTTGCACTTGGCCTGAGGTAAAATCTCTTTTAAGAGACTGGAAAAAAAAACCCAGAGGAAATTAAATTCCAAGTCTGCAAAATTATTTCTGTGCCTTTAGCCAGTAGCATGGTGATTAGAACAGTTAATGTGCATGTGGGACATTCTCTTTACACTTTCCTTCCCAAATATGAGGGGAGTTGATCGAGCACACCTTAAGCAGGCTACCTGATGTTGATAGGTGTTTTTTCTCCTTTCCTTAAAGAACTAATGAGAATTGGGGTATCTCATCTGCCAGGGTGTGGTGGAACAATTTCTGCTTGCGAGGCTTTGCCTGCTTCTCCTGTTGCATGTTTTGTATGGAAAGGGAATGCAAATGATTTAGAGGAAGAGAATTAGCTGCAGACTGAGGGCTTCTGCTATTGGAAAACACAAGGTCCAGTCCACTCTGATTTCTTCTTTCCTTTTGGTGTTTCTATATGGCATAAAGTAACAGCAGTTGAACAGAGTAAGAGGAGGAATTCGTCCCTAACTTTGACAAGTAAGATACTTGGCATCCAACTTGTGGTTCAGGAAATCTGTTTATAAAAGGCTGAAATAATTTCATCAGTATGGAGAGAGAACAACTCCTTAACACCCTTCACAAGACTTTATCCTTGTCAGCCCTTTTATGAAGAGGGGAAGATTTGGGTTCAGACAGATTACAGAAAAGTGAGTGCTTTAATCAGGGAAGTAGTCATCTCCCTTTCACCAACTTTGTCTTGTTTAAAGGCCTAGCACTAAATGACTTTCTAATAAAAGAAATTTATTTAGAAATACTTATTATTCTGTCAGAATTTTAGATACAAATCCACTCTCTGAACCAAGCCAAAGTAGCTGATTGTAAAGTAGAAATAAAGGCAGTTATAGAATTGTCAGAGGATCGTATATTGATATTTGAGGGGGGAAAGCCATATTATATCAGCTGCTGTGTTTGCTGGTCCAGTGATAACTACTGATGTGTTGTGAATAGAAAGTAATTCTGAGGACAGTCTGAATGCTCAGGCAGCAGTTACCAGCAGTGAGTTGGTTGACAAAGCCTGAGGGCTCCCTTGCAATTCCATGACATCGTTCACGTCCACTTGGTCCAGTAGAGAGCTGTGGGCTATACATTCAGTGAGTTAAATATTCCCTAATGTATAGCATGATAATACTACAGGTTCCCTTTAATATTTGCCCTGTTGGGGTCAGAGTCTTCTTCTTGCAGAGGTGGACGGGGCAGGGAGGTGGGTAAAAAACCACAATGAAAAACTAAAAACCCTTTATATTGTCTCCCAAAAGCACAAGGACGAAATGCATAAGGCTGTTACATGCAATCCCAGAGTTCACATGTTCTGCCTTGGAATGCTGGGAGTCATGAAAACTTCAGCTAATGTTTGTTAGACAGACATGGGAAGAACTGGAGTATTTTGGCCTTTCTTCTCTTCCGTGCCCCAGATCCCTACTGCTCCATAAACGTTATCAGGCAGACTGGAAAAAACTTAGCTCAAAATTAGCCTGTCTTTGCATTTGAGAAGGGACAAGAATGAAAGGTCAATGGCAATCCTGCAGCAAGGAACATAGCTAGTTTGGGGGTTTTTGTGGGAACTAGGAAGAGGGACAGGTCAGGATATTTGCATATCCAGTCTGTGTTACATTCACAGCTTTCAGTCTAGTTTATTTTCATAAATTAGAGAAATGAAACCACGTAGACTGAACTACCATGTCTCACAGACAACAATAGTTTTGAGATCACTATGATACTTACTCAGCCATCGATCCTCCACTTCAGGAGTTCTTAGAAATAGACAGTTGAAAAGATTTTATCTTCTGGTTAGCATGGGTCAAGTGAAGATATTTGCCAATGCATGCTCAGAGGTTGTTCCTCTTTGACACTTTGTGCCAGTATTTATCCACGTGCTTTCCTGCCTTCTCATAGTGATTCTCTTAGAACTCAGAGTGAATAGCTGGAAGGAGGCATAAGGGAACAGAGCTGAATTTTTGCTTCTGCCCTAATTTGAGGGTGCCCAGTCATCTTGAACTTGTGAGTGGCCCATTCACACTCTGTGTGATGAAAAGTACAAAGGCAGATTTTGGAAATGCGGGCAGGAAGGAGTGAATTGTCTTTCTTATTCACATTTCAGATCTGTGTCAATGAAACCTGGTAAAGCTGACTTCAGCCTCTTCTGCTTTGCTTTCGTCTGCAGAGGGATCCAAGTTACTCAGTATCCCCTGTGCTAGGACAGTTTTATTTCCAGTTGCTTATCATGTGATGCAGTTATATTAAGGAATTATAAAGTAAGGAATTATAAAGTTGTTGCCAGCATTTGTACCAGAAGCACTGTCTAAGAAGAAAACTGGAGTTTAATTTCAGATTTTAACTCAGAGGTTTTAAAGCGACAATTCTAGTCAGATAGCATCACTGAGATGAAACAAAGGTCAAATAAATGATACATAGAGCTTCAAGTACCACACTTTAAAAAGAGATCTATAGAAATAAATTCATTCCACTGAACACTTAAATCCAGCTAGTTTAATGCAAGACTTTAACTGTTATTCATTGACGTTTTGCTCCATAGTTGCATTTTATAAAACAGAAATATTTTCAGGTTTTAAACTTAGTTTAATGTCATTTTATGATTGCCTAATGTCTTGATCTTGTTGTTTTCAACTTTAATATTTAATGTAGGGTTAGACTGACTTTTTTTTCTTCCCAAAACATACATCTAACACAAAAAAGAAAATACAATGTAATTATTCTCCTTAACATTTTAAGTTAGAATTATCTGTTGGAAAACTCTGACTAATGGGAAGAGAATATACGAATGCCAGATGACTCTCTGCAGTCAGAGTTGCATAATATCAACTGTTAAACAGGTAAAACAGGTGGTGTTTTTACATGTGTGTGATCTAACAAAACTGTCTCCTCTGCTGCGGCAGCACATCATACCTTCACTTTGCAGCCTTTTCTTCTTTAGCTTTGGCACATTGCAAACTGTGCTCCACTCTGATCTGTCCAGACAGGATTTAGAGGGGTCCATAGCTGCTTCCATTTTTGGAAAAAGTGTTACCACCTTCATGGCTTCAATTAACATAATCATCTGAAAGTTGTGTGTGTCTGTGTAAGAGTTAGCTAGCTGCAGATCTAACCTGGACGTTTTATGTCTATGAAGGAAATTAATGCATAAAGCATAGCTTAACTCAGCAGTGTAAGGCATACTTTGGAGTTGCATGAGTTGTCAAGGTCATTTTCTCCATGATCTTCTTGGATTTTTCTTGTAAATTCTGTAGCAATCATTTTCTGTTCTTAGTTTATTACAGAATCTGCTTAAAACACTGAAGTTAGTATTTATTTGTAAAGTCTAAGTTATAAGCTATTTCATCACAAGTAATGTTATGGAGCACTTCAGACAACAAAGATCTGAAGATGCTCATTCAACTGTATCTTCTATCTCTTAAAACTGCATGTAATACAATATGGTGTCTTTTTTGATACACACGTGTCTGTAAAGCTGATAGAACTGGTGTTTGTTTTGCTGCCAGTAGAAAACATATTAAGTAAGCGCAGGGACTTGTGACACAGGAAGGGGTCAGACCCTTGCTTCATTCAAAGAGGAAGCTGCTTACTCCTCAGTATTTGTGTTGCAAATTGTTCCAGGCTTTTAAAGGCTCTATTTCACCCTGCCTGACCCTTCTTTTTTCTTTTTTTTTTCTTTCTTTCCCTTTCAAGTAGGATTCTTTTTTTAGTGCAATTCACGTAAGACATTTGCACTGGATGAAACAGCATCATTGTTGACCTAAGCTGGTTTTACTTATTACACTTTGCCTTTCTCATTTTTCTGATATGTTTCACTTTAAAGCTCAGCTTCAGCTGAACCACACAGATCAGTCCCAATTGTGGTTTAAAATGTTCCATTTAATGGTTAGTTTTGGGAATGTCAGTTTGTTCCTAAATAATTGAACCATCCAAGTGGAAGCAGAACCGTGGTTATAGCACAAGCATGTTATGTTGTGCAGGTATAGCTGACTTCTTTGGGATCCACTTGATTAGAAGGATGTATACTGATCTTATTTGGGAGAAATGGCCTGGGGATTCCAAGCCTGCAAAGTGTCTGCCAAGAATCTCGATGTAACTTTTCTAAAATTTGAGAGGATAAAGTGTGGTCAGCATAACATTAGCTAATTCTACTTTTACGTGATTAGAAACTGAAGTTGGATGTATTAAGTGTCTCATTCAGATCATCTGAAGATATTCCTGGAAATTTTGAAACATTGTCTATTTTTATTGTTATTAAAAGAAAAAAGTATACCTATTTAAAATAACTTAAATTCTGCTTTTTAAACTACGAACAAGAAGTTTCTTTACATCATCTAGAAATATGCATGAGTAATATTGCTGGGTAAAGCTGTAATAATTAATAACTTGTTTAAATTGAAGAATGACAGCTATGGTATCTATTTTATAGGAAGCTGTATTGTGGCCTAAAATGTTTGATTTTCATGTAAAAAGGAAGAGTGATGAAAGTTTGAGAATCAGTAATGTAAGATTTTACCATATGGGCTTTGCACATATTACCATATGTAATGGACATGGAGACCTGGGCTTAATTTCTTTAGGTTAATACAGTATAGACATCTATGTGTAAAAAACCTGTTCAATATTAGCTTTACATATAGAAAGCAAAGAGAATTTTCATAAGATTACACTGACATTAGCAGTTCATATTCAAAAAATACTACAGGAGGAGAGGCTGAGCAACTTCATTTGTTTTACTGCCCCATTTATTTCCCTGCAACAGAAGAGTATCTGCTTCAGGTTCCCTGGCGTGCAGTGCCTCCCCCACCCTGTGGGACTGAGCGGCCCAGCAGCGCCTCTCCCCATTAGTCATCACTGCTGTCCCTGATGCTGTGTGCAGAGAAGTAATTCTTTAAAGCAGTTGCTCCTAGTTCATTTTTTTAAAGGTTATTTCATAACACATCATTGCAGTAGTACCTTCTGGTAAGTATGGACCAAATCTTGGTCACTAAGCACTAGCATTTTTATGTGGAATGAAAAGATACGCCGCAAATAAATCACTACTTATTTCCTTTAATCTAGTTTCCAAATTGTTCGACTTCTGCCATTCAAACACAGCTTCCATTCATGTGTTTGGGAAGCTTTTGAAAGCATATGAATGGTAATTTTCCCAGTTTTTCTGGAACTTCAGTTCCAGCAATGTCTGCAGCTGGCTGCCTGATAAAAATGACTTGCATTCCTAGAAACATTGGATTCTGCTGATGGCTAAAATGACTAAACAGTTTTAAAATGTAACCCATACTGTTACATTAAAATACGATTTGGCTTAGATGATATTAACCTAAAGTAAGTTGTTACCTGCAGTGATGTTTAGTAGTGGTTTTATTTATGTGGATTAGCCATTTACAGAATAGGTCTCATCTTGTAAGCAGTTTACTTTTTTAACATTGATTGTAATCCATCTATTCTTACATTATCGAAAGGCTTCCCTTTTGCTTTAGAGATTTTTCTTTTCCTGATGTTTGGAATATTCATATAGTGTTGTAAGAAATGTAATAATCACTTTGTTCGTGCTGCATATGAACATTGCTAAGAGTTTTACACTGTCTTTCACTGTCTTTCACCCAGGTTTTTCTTTTGATGGGCAAGCTATGTTTTATTTATTCCATGTTGACAATTTTGGTACAGTGAAACTGCATTAATGTAGAACTTAATTTTAAATGTAGTGAGATTATTTTTCTTAATTCTTTTCTTTTAAAAATTATTTTAACTCAAGAAATGGAGTTTAAGTAACTAAGAGAGAAAATAAATAGTACAACAGTTGTATTTCTGGTTCATCTTTTATTTGAAAACTTTGGGGCAAATGAAATATGCAAAATGCTTTTATTTGAAAGTTTAGGATATAGAGAATTTTCATTGTCAGGATTAGATTTTTTTTTTAAATTAACTATTTTAGTCTCTCAAGGAAGATACTAATATTATAGTAGTGTTGAGTCCTAAGTCATGGAGAACCTTTATGATAAATTCCTCATACTCTGCATTACTTTCTCTAATAGTCTTTTCTTAGATATGCAGAAGTCACTGATGAAGTAGGTCTGCAGTGTCCAGTGGGCTCAGCAGCAGCTCTAAGTCTTTCTAGTGTTTTGCTCTTGAAAATGAGGTGTGCTTTTTCTTGATAATACACAAAGATAGTGAGTCAAGTTTCTCTCCTTTTTTATCCAGTTCTTTACAGACCTCTGATCACATTTCTCAAAATATTAGAGTTAGTTACTCATTCTTACTATGTTTGTCATGTCCTCTCTGCTGCCATAACTGAAGGCAGGTAGGTTAACTAGGACCAGTCAGTGTGGTACAAGTATCAGGCAATTGATGCCAGACTGTCACACTTGCCACTGTTTCCCAGAATAACTGTTTGAAATAGGACAGTGGTCAGTGATTTGTGAGAACAAACTCTTGAGCCTCGATCGGTGGAGACTGGAGGAAGAGAAGATGGGTTGGAGACTCAGCTGTGAGAGTAGCCACAGGTCACAAAGTGCATCAGTGTTCTTTTACAGCAAGGACTCATAACCAAGTGACAACCATGGTCCTTGTAAAATAACCAAGAACCTGTTTCAACAGCAGCAAAACCTCCAGTAGCTTTAAAACATGATCATGTCTCTGGGATGTTTTCTCTATGGTGACATCAGTGCCCTTTCTACAGCTCTGTTCACTGTGGCAGGGTGTCCCCAGTGCATCTGAAGGCACGTTGCTGCAGAGGGCAGAGCATGCTCTTCACACCTCACACTTCCTACCCAGTCTGGGGATCCTCTTCCTTCCCTGCTGCTCATCTCACCCTGTAGTGACACTATTCAACTTATCATCCAATAATAGGAGAAAGCTATTCCCTTTGATTTGTTTGTGGTTTAGCAACTTTCCCCCCTTTCTTTGGTTAGTTTTCTGCTGGTTTAACAAGCTAAGTTCACCCATCAGGGCAGCAGATGAATACCAGAGATGGTGCAAGGCAAAAGCAGGGAGAGTGCATGGTTCAGAGTAGCACTTGCACAGGGAACAGCAGCTGCAATTAATTATTAATTCAGCTCTGCCTGTCTTCTCTAAACTACAGTCTTAAAAGCACATCTTTTGAAAAGGACATCTGACCTTGAAGATGAAAGATTTACCATTTGAATTTATCTTGAAGTGGTCTTTTTCTGGGCTATGTCTGTTCAGATTTGAGGGTTTGTTTGTTTGGTTTTTTTTGAAGTTGGTACCTACAGACTGTTGACATAACTGGATTGATATATTGCCAGCCATATCCTTGGCTGCATCATAAGCAGTGTGAGCAGCAGGTTGAGGAAGGTGATTCCCCCCCTCTACTCTGCTCTCAGGACACCCCACCTGGACTACTGTGTCCAGATCTGACGCCCTCAATATGATAAGGGCAAGGACCTGTGGGGGCAAATCCAGAGGAGGGCCACAAAGAATAATCAGAAGGCTGAGGCACTTCTGCTGTGTAGACAGACTGAGAAAGATGGGGTTGTACAGCCTGGAGAAGGAAAGGTTCTGGCAACACCTTGGAGCACCTTCCAGTACCAAGGGGGGCTACAGGAAGGCTGGAGAGAGACTTTTTACAAGATCATGTAGTAACAGAACAGGAGGGAATGGCTTCCAATTGAAAGAGGGCTGGTTAAGATTAGATATTAGAAGAAATTCTATACTGTGAGAGTGGTGAGACACTGGCACAGGTTGTCCAGAGAAGCTGTGGCTGCCCCATCTCTGGAAGTGTTCGAGGTCAGATTGGATGGGGTTTTGGGCAGCCTGGTCTAGGGGAAGGTGTCACTGCCCATGGATAACTTTTAAGGTCCCTTCCAACCCAAACCATTCTGTGACTGTATGATCTAAGAATTGGTGACAACATGCCTTTATTTTTCTTTTTTTTTCCCCAAAAGCACTCTTCTCTAACAGAAATTCACAGCCCTAAAGAGGCATGTGGTGAAGAGTAGGTTTTAATGTGTGAAATAAGCCTGTTAAAATTACCAAAAGACATAGAAAGTCTAGAAGACAACTCTTAAAACTTTACACATTCTGACTGACTAGGATTAAAGTAAAAATTGTAAATTACAGAAAATGAGATTTAAGTGGGGGAAAAGTGGTGAGGACTGCTGGACTACATATCCAGAATATTGCCTTCTGCAACAACACCAAATTCAGGAGAGAAGAGATAACAGACTGAGTACAAGTTTCTGCAAAAACTTTGTAAACTTTACAGATTACTTACGGATTGCTTTTCTTGTACATTACCTGAGCAAATGTATTTAATGAGACTGCACAGATGTTACAGTTTTTCAAAGGCTGGGGATCAGAACAAAAGAAGTAAGGAAATTTTTATGTTTAAAACTTTTTTTTAATATTTTTTAGTTTTGGAAGTATTATTTTATCCATTATGTGGAAAAAAGAATTCTGAGTCATAGAGCAAGTAATGGGCAAAAGCTGCAGTGCTTGATTCGGGAATTGAAAATGTAGCAATAAAACCTGTATTTCTTCAATGCATGGAGATGACTTTAAAATGTGTTTTCTGCATGTACTTTTGTATGTTCAGATAAATCCACTCTGGACTATTTTTGAGGTACATGTCAGCAAGCAATTAAATACTGGTTTGACGGTTTCAATCAACTTCTATGCAACTTGCAGCACATTTTTGCAGTACTGTCAAAACATGCATACCCACAGGACATGAAAATTATGTGAATTTAATTTAAATATAAATCACTGATTCTAATGTGAGACTAATTGAAATAAACCCTTTATTATCAGTTGAATTAAGTCAGTAAGAGATACCAACTAGTACCTGTGGTTGTGGAATTTCACAGCTAAGAAATATGATGTTGGGGAGCTTGTGAAGGTGTATGCAGCATACATCAAGCAATAGATTTGTTCTTGTTTGCTACAGGTAGTTCAAGGATACATTTGAGGCCCTATAACACCTTAAGGAAGCAGTGTGTATATGAGGACAAAAGTAATAAACCTCAGAAACCACTTCCAGGTACAGCAGCATTGCTCCTATAAGAAATACTATTTTTGAGTATTTTACTTGTGAATTCATTAACTCTTTGTGTATCATTTAGCATTATTAAATTATCAAATATTATCTGTAAATTATATTAGTAAATTTTATTTCTAAATACTCAAAAACTTAAGAGACATAGAGCAGTGTTAAAAGTTGTATGATAGAAGTACTGAAAGATGTGTTGTCTCCAGGAGCTCACTTGAAGGCTTCAGGTTTAGGTGTAGGAAGAGGGATGGATGTTCCTTGTTGGGTTAGCTTCACTGGGTATCCTAGAAGTACCTAAGCATGATGTGTAGCTAAGGGAAGTACCTGAGCCACCTGCAGTGATACTGCTGAACCCATGGCACTGGTGAGATGCCCAGGTGTTTGAAGTCATTTATAAGCAATTGGGAACAAAGATTTTGGGTTTTACATGATTGTACAGTATTAACTCTAGCTGTTTTGGAAAGACAGTGAGATTGTTTCTTGATGCTTCAACTTGCCTAGACAATTTAGGTTAGAGGGTTTACAGCAAGAAAGCTGTGTCCAACTCAAAATAGAAACAGAACTTTCTTCTTAATTTTGTTGTTATGATAGTTCATCTTTAATAAGACAAACTGGTCTTTAGGAACCTCTAGGGAGTCTGACCAAGAAACAAGAAATCCTGTGCTAGACATTAAATAAACACTTTCTGAAAAGATTATGTTTTCCTCAGAAAGCAGAGGGTAGTTTGTCTTTTCTTACACTGTTAGAAGCTGGTTTTAGAATGTGATTTGCATGCATTTTGACACCCATATGGACAACACCTTCTTGGCCTGGATAGAGAATGGAAAGGGAGAAAACCCCATTTGTCATAAATTTCTGTATGAGTAGGATGGAGCAAACTTCATGCAAGGGCTGACTGAAATCAAGTGAAAGGGAGTGGAGTAGCTGTTCCTTGCCTCAAATATGGATAAATTCTGATACATGGAGAGGATAAGCAGAAAAAAAAAGGGACTATCTCAGGGTACAGATATATCTCAGTCCTTCTAGGATTTCCCAAAAATAACAGTCTAATTTGCGGATTTAGGAGTGGACTGTGCAGGACTAAGGCACTTCTCAAGTAAACCAGTGTTCCTCATTTTTCCAAGAGATTAAACAAGAATCCAGAATCCCATGGGGTTTCTGGAAGAGCTGCTGTGAAAGGTTGGGATTGCTGAGGCATTAGTCTCATCTTTAAGGTAGTGTGAGCATAACTGAGTGTCTTTCAAGCACCACTTGTTAGTTGGAGCTTTGTACTCTTCCTCAGTACAACAGTTTGATTTGTTTATGAAGGTCTGTAACTCTCTAAGAGTAAAAGGATTGTCTTATAGGCCCACAAACACAGCTTTGTAAGAGTGTGGTTTTGAAAATGGATTGCATGCTTGATTCATTGGAGGAGTTGAGTCAGGATAATTGGAATTCATAGAAATCTAGGTCCCCTGTCTTCTTTTCTGCTAAATGTGGTTTAGATAAGGTGTCTGCAGAAATGATCATCCAGCTTCAGAGAGTCTTCTGAAATAATCTCTACATGCCAAATCAGCACAATTTTGGCTTTCCTAAGCGCTCTGACTTGGATTTCTCTAACACCCCTCTTCTATCCTCTGGTGCTGAAATATCCATGGTACCAAAACATAAGAAACCTTGGGGTTCATAGTGAGATAAACGTAGATACAGAAAAACCTGAAACACTTCATACAGCTGCCACTCAAATATACATGCTGGTATTTTATTGGGTTAAAGTTTTTTTGCCTGAAGTCTCTTTGGTTTTGCTGGTGCTGAATTGCCGAAGCTGTAGCCTTGTTTCTAGGTGGGAAAGAAACCCTGCATGTTGACCTACCTAGCAGTACAAGGAAACAAAATTAATTTTAGCACTATTTTAGGCCTGCACAGCTTTAGCAAGAAACATGTATACTCCCAACAGATTGGACTCTTGTTTCTGCATTTTAAAGTTTTAGTCCCAATACACGTTCCAGACTAGGCAGTCTCCGTGTGCTGGGTACTAAGAAATGTTCCTGGGTTCAAGTAGCTTAAATGTGAAAGCTGTCTGCTAATACCAGTGTCCATCAGGAATGCACTTGATATTTAAATTCTGGGCCTCATGTTGAAAATTCTGTGGGAGTATTCTGATGCACAGCATAAAAGAGTTGCCATAAAGTGCTGCTGGCATACCACTTTTTTTTTTTTCTTCAATGGATGCAAACCCAATTTCATCAGTTCAAAACTAACTACAGAGATTAGATGTTTTCTAGATAGGCTTAAAAACACCCTGATATCCTAACTTCATGCTGATATCAAGCAAGTTAATGTCTATATGTAGGCTTTGGTAAGTAGACAGTCTCATCAATGTTTTTTTATGGAGTATTACTATAACTAGAAACACATTTATGGCCTGAAAAAGTCAGGTTACAAAAGAATCAGTCTTAGCTACTCCTTATTTCATAGCCACTTAATTAAAGCTTGCAAGATGAGCAAAGAAAGTGATCCTTCACCACAAAAAATCCTTTCCCCCATATTACCTACAATGAATAGATCTTCTAACTATTGACTAGTTTTGTTCTTAGCCTTGCTGCAGATTGTGGATTCTGTGCAAAAATATCTGTATTAAGATTCTAGACTTAGAAAAAAAATATTTCCTGTTTCCTCAATGATTTAATGTAGAATTTGTCTGTCAGTTAGCACAAACTCTCTCTGTTAGTATCACGCTGTATCAAGAGAACTATTTACAGAAGTTGATCTATAAGATAAATGTCTGTGGTCTTCAGCTCAACTGTGCAAGTCCTTTCCTATTTAAATATGTGTCTTGATATTGTTGATAAATTTCCCGTTTTAGATTGAAAACTAAAGCATTGGTTATCACTTCCTGAAACATTTGGTTTAGGTGATTTATTGATGGATCATTTGAGAGGCCCAATATTAAGGTACAGAAAACTGTCTACATATCCTGATTGTATCTTAAACAAAAACTAACATCAGCCTTGCTTTTCAGAAGATGGATTTTTATTTTCAGATAGTGAAAGCATTGCTTTGAATTTACTTCTGTTAGATTGTTTGCATGGTTACTATGCATATGCCCCATCCCCCCAAATGCTGATGTGCTGTTTCATTTCCTTACAGAAGTTAACCCTTCCTTAACGTTACCTTGTGTTATATTCTAAATATTCATGATCACTCAATGCCTTACTGGCCATTCAAGACCTGTAAAATGACCTTTATCACATGCTGACGTGAGGCAGCAGTCGCCATTCACTTTGCAGCAGCCTTGCAGCCCCGTGGATCCCCAGGATTATGTGTTACAACATGCTTTGACAGCTGCTCCACAGGCATGAATCTGAGATATACTGATAGGTATTAGCAGTGTGTAATGTCCTTGCTGTAAAGTGATGGAGGTATACAACACAACCAATAGTTCCTTTTTCAACCTTCTTTTTCTCAGCTTAGCTGGAGCTTTTTATGAGCATACATTTTTGCTGGTTTTTTTTTTTTACAGTTTAAAACTTTTTACCTGTTTGTCTTGTTATTTATTTCCATGTTGATGTTACTTGCCTATTATTTCCATACCTATTATTGTCTCTTCTGCTTATTTATACCTCTGTATTTTATTGTGTCTCATTATTCCTTGGCTTCAGTGATTGCCTCTTCTGTGAGGCATGTACACCTGCAGTGAATGATGTCCTAAAGAGGAATCCCAGACGCATTCAGGGTTTATGCCTCAAACATACAGTGTTTCATTTTTTACTTCAAGTCCCATGTTCAAATTAAATTAAAAACAAAGCAACCAAGCAAAGCCAGAAACCAACTGGTTATGCACCTTCAAAGATCTGTTGACTAAATTTCTGAGCTCCAGTTTTGGGTCCAGTGGGTCAGAGTGTCTTGAATCCAGTTCTCTCTTCTGTCCAATTGAAATCACAGAAGGACCCACGCTGCCCTCTGAAGAGCTTACAGTAACTAATCTTTGAGAGTTCTGGTTCTGTTTTCACACTCCCTGTCTTCTTACAAGGCCTCAGGCAGAAGATTCTGTGATTAAGATAGAAACTTGAATAAATTGGGGCCATTACTGCTCCTGCCCCACTGGGATCTCTGTATAGTCAGGAGAGTGCGCAGACAGGGAATGCAGCACTCCAGAGAACATCTTCCAGCTTAATTTCCTGGGGAACACCACTCCATGTGTGTGTTCAAATATATGGAATTTAATCCTAAAATACTGTAAAATACCTTGTGGTGTGAGCTTGCATTTGTTGGTGTGTTTCATATTGGACACAGCTGTGAGAATAAATTTGCATTTAAACTGAGGTCCCGTGCTGGTCTGCTGCAAATTGCTGGATTTGGCTGGATTTAGTAGGCAAGCCAAGAACTGCTTGGCTGCAAGAGGAGTTGCCTGTATGTGAGAAGAGCTGAGTGGCTGCCCATTTAAATATAGTAGAAACAAATTACTTGTAATGTTATCAGGTAAACATTAAACACACTGCCATTCCAAATCTTCAGAGTTAGGCCAGAGGAAGTATTTCTGGCTAATGGGGAAACCACCATTTCCAGCAGCAGTCAGCTGGCTGAGGGTTTGGCACAGGGATACTTTAACACACAGAGCTGTGCCACAGCAAAGCTCAGCTTGTTGACTGAACTTTTATTTTGGGTGGTGACACCATAGCTCTGATATCTGCATACTTGGGAGTATGGAGTACTTGTAAGAAGAAAAATAGGTGTTCAAGACCCCTTTGTGTTTATCCAGCAGGTGACTGTGACAGGTTCTTAATCCTTGGTCCACTTGTATTCCACTGTGTAAAAATCAAAGATAATCAGATCCTCAGATGCTTAACTTTTTATTACCAGTTGCCATACGTTATTGTGCGGAGTTCAGAACCTGAATTTGGAGTGCACATGGACAGTGTGTGTATCCTTGCGGGCAGTGGCTGAAGATGTGGTCGAAGGACTGACTTTCCCTAAGCCTTCCAGAACTAAATTAGAAGTGTGACGAGTTTTCAGGAGAAAAATCGTGTAATAAGTGAAAAGAGTTTTTGCATTTAACTGTGCTGATCGTGACCTTTTCGCTGCTGGGGCTTTTGCTGCTCGTCGCGTGAGCAGGGACGGTACGGAGCACAAGGACGGATGTCGGGAGCGGGCGGCGGCGGGTCCGGGAGGGGGAGCTCCGGGCCCGCTGCTCTCCCCTTCCCGGCCCTCTGCTCGCCTCCTCCCGGCCCGCCGCTCTCCTCCTCCCGGCCCTCCGCTCCCGGCAGCCTCCCGGCCGCTGACGGCGCCTGCGGCCCGGCGGCCCCCGCCGAAGGACGGCCCGGAGCCCCGCAGGCGAAGCTGTCAGCGCGCCAGGGGAAGGTGCTGCTGGTGGGTTTTGCAGCGGGGGGCTGAATGTGAGTGTGGGTCGCTACAGATCCTGCCTTGCTTTGTTGTTACTGTGGTCGAGCGGCGTGAGAAACCTGGTGTAGGAGCCCCACGAGGTTGTAGGAGTCAGCTGTTGCTGTTGAAAAACATGCAGAGCCTTAGATGCGTGCGCGGTGCGGAGGGAGGTGACACGTGTTTGTGTGAGGGCTGTCGGCAGCACCTACGGTCTCCGAGGCAGCTGGGGCGTTCCAGGGTGCGGGATGCCGCCCAACTCCCGCCCGCTCCGCGCCGGGACGGTGCGCCTGGGCTGAGCCGGCTGCAGGAAGCCTGAGCGCAGCTCTGGCCTGCGTGGCTGAGGGTGGCAATGCCTCTTGTGGACCGGAGACCTTTTAAAACTGGCCTAATGGTTCACAGTAATGTAAGTGAGCAAATCAGGTATAGAGAGATGAAGGTGGGGAGAGAATAGCAGTTCATTACTTCAGCAAAGAAGGACAAAATAGATTTAATTATGAGTATTTTAGACTCCGAACAGGAAGTGCCAATACTGAAACTTCATGCATAACCAGAACTTTGACCCTTGGTTATCTGTACTGTGATTATTTTTACTTTTTTTCCCAACTATATCAGCATGCTGTTGAGCAGATATGATAGTTCGTGTTGCTTACAGTCTGGGAATTTAATATAGTCTGTGATTTTTATTTTTATCTGCACAAATCTACACAAATTATTGCAAAGATTTTTAGCTTGAGAGCAGACACTAAGCTCCATTTGCCACTGCCTCAGAAAGGTTAAAGAAAAATGGATGCAGGTAACTAGAAACTTAGCAAGACCCATATTTTCAAGAAGTCATCTTGATCTCTCCCTTTAGTATGTGTTTGTATGTTCTGTGTTTTGTTTTGCCATTTTTTTGAAATATTTCACATGTAACAATGTGGTTAAAATAATAATGCAAACTATGTCTGATTACATTGGAAATGGGTAGTATTTTAGAAATATATTATTCATGGAAGGTTTTTAAAAATTGTATTAATAATATGACAGCGGTACCAAAGTAGTTTAAACAAAACGTACCACTATAGTGGGAAACTGCTGACTCTTGAATTGGCAGCTGTCAAGTTTTTTATGCTCTCTTTTATATGTATTCCATAGAGTTTTTTAAATAAAGAACAAGGCAGTTGCTGAGTGTTTGCTTTTGGAAGCCTCAATATGGCTCTAGATGTCTAAGCTCAATTTAAATTATTTAATTTTAAAAAATTAAATTTCATTTAAAACCTTCATGATACTGAATTATTCTTTAAATATATCTGATTTCTCCCCGTGTGCAGTTCTTGGAAAGAAAGGGATTACCTGCAAGCTTTAAGGGCTAAATAGTATCAGGTTTAATGTCGGCATTACCGCTTTACCTCTGCTGTGCTGTGGTATGAATTACAGCTGGATTACTTGCCATGTGCATGGATTACAGCCTCCCTCTATTTGTTCTAATGAACTTAAAAGGAGAAAAACATAAAGCTCTATATCTCTGTTACATTTTTCTAAATGGTTATAAATCTAAGTGACACTAGAAAACTTCATTAGAGTTTTCAGGGGAAAAAATAAAACCTACTTGTTTATTTGAAACCAGTGTTATCCGATAGAGGTGTCTGTCTAAATCTATGAAATACTATGGCTGTTAAATGAGCTCTGATTTCTGTAAAATGAGAAATGTCCCAAGGTATCTAACCAGTGTTGCTTTGTATTTAATTAAAACACAAACCAGCATGGAATGATTTGTTTTAAAACTCACTGTGTACCAGATTTTGACAGGTAATTATAAAGAGGAAGACAGAAGTCATACAAAAGTAGTCTGTGTAACTCTGGTGTTTAATAATTTTACAGTTAGCCAGGAAGGGATGGGAGAGCATGTAATATTGTAACTCCTAAATTGGTATAAAATTACTAACAAGAGAGAGGTCCCTGATACAGGATGAATAAAGATTGCTTAGGAAAGAGGGCTCAGCAGGCCTTTTTCAGTATATTGAATCTATGAGGCTACATCTGGAGACAACAATACACACTGTACTTGCAGGACAAGAGCAGCCTATTCTAGGAAGGAAATGCTGAAAGACTCAAGGTTGTTATACAATGTGCCCGGTCTCCATCCATATGCTGTAATGCAGCCATGGATTAATACCAGATTGAAGCCAAAGGTGTGCCAGGAATGTTTGGAAAGGGAAGAAAAGCAGAAAAAGAAATTGCATCTCTTTTTGATTTGTGGTACAACTGCACCTGTAACATGCAATGCCACACTTTGCTCTGGGGCCTTCAGGCCATGAAAGTTCACTGTCCTTTTGTAAGTGCCACCTCTGATGTTCTCTGAAAGTGTTTCATAGTCTGTTGCTAATCAAGTTCTTGGCTAGAACTACTGTCTTGGAGTGGGAGGAGTAGTAAGGGAGCAGAAAGTTTATATAAGTGTGGTTCACATGTATGTGCTTGACAGATATGCAGCCGATTAGCTGGAAGTTAGAGGCTGAAATTTACTGTGGCAGTAGCCCCTGATATTTTGGTATCTTTCTGCTACTTTGGGCAGGGCAGTGAGTTTTTCCAATGAGTGAGTGAGTACAGTGGTTTTGTTTTTACAGTCTTCCATAGTTTGATGGGGCTAAGAGGCAGAGGGGAGCGTTGACCTAACCTTGTTACAGTCAACAAGTGGTAAAGACTTTTAAACCTTCTGTTGATGTGATTGTTGAATGTTTAACAGTCTTTTGTTCCCAGTTGTTTACAGTTATTGAGTCTTCCCTTCTAGTGCTTGTGCTGCTGTCCTTATTAGTGTGTATTCCAAGATAAATACCATACATGAGACTTGCAAATACTATACAGCAGAAGATCTGTTCTCTTGTTTTGTTTGCTGAATGTTGCACCTTCCAAAATATGTTAGTCCCTAATACTGAGAATAGACCTCATGTCCTTAGGTAAAACAGCAAAGACAGACAGCAGACCTTTTGTAACTGCCACTGCTATCACATTTTAGGCAGTAGGCATTTAGGGATCTGAAATGTAAGGAGAAATAAGAACAACTTTAACTGCCAGAGTTCTCTTCTAAGTAATATCTATCATAGTGAATTTGCTTTAGAACTCTTTTTTTCCTTGAATTACTTTTTTTGCAGACCTTAAGGAACTTGGAAAGTCAAGGCATTTGGAACTAGGGAGGAGGAAAGGAAGGGGAATAATAAAGTTGTAGATTCAGGACCTGCAGATTTCCTCAAGTGTTATCATGATCTTCTGATGGGATAGATAACTCTTGTCCTCTATCTCATCCTGCACTCAGTGATCTCCTGTTTCTAGCTATCATTTGAAACTACTTGAGCAATTTAGTGTAAATAAACATTTTTCTCTCAGTATTTAGATACAGTAGGCGAATCCCAGGGATGATAGCTCAGGCATGGTTAGTTTTGGTTCACTTGTTAGCCATTGCTGGTTAAATCTGCTGTAATGTCTAGCTAAGAATTGGCAGACTCAGCAAAAAGCTTTAGAAAAGACTTGCTCTGTGATCCATTTGCCAAATGCAGAGTTTAGTTCCTCCTCTGTAATCAAGCTGGAGTCAGTTGATTATAGCTGAGATTTATCATGCCAGTATCCTGCTTGTTGTCCTTTCCCTGCCTCTTTGGTTTCCATTGCTGGAAAAAAATAAATTGAATCTCAAATTCCTCCAATTTAGAAGTATCTCTTGTTATCTCTAAACAGTAGGATTTCTTTCAACTATAGAACATGAATTTGATGAGAAGGGACAACTTCCAGAAGATTGTAGTCTCTTCTGGAGTTTACTGTCTCCTGACAGATGGAGAAAGGTTTCAGTCCTTGAGCAAAAACACAGATAGTGTGATTCAGAGGAAGCAATTGGTAGGTAAGAAATGTAATGTTGGATTTTTTCCATTTCCTTCCCTTTTTTTAATCTACCTTTGTATTTCACTGTCAATTACACTTTTGGCATTGTGGCCAGGAAAACAGCTTCAAGCTGGGTTGATATTGCTGTGGCTGTGTTTTTCTTGAAGTTAGAAAAGTACTTGTTTTAATTTTTCCCTTATTTAGAATATCTGGTTTAAATGACTTTAAATTGTAATCTCAGGTGATCTCACAGCTCAGTCCCTCTGCACAGAGGCCACCCCAGCTGTATTTGAGGTGCCTGCTGTTTGCCATGCTGGCTGGTGCCTGGTTCCTGCCTTGTCACAAGTATCTGGTGCTTGTCTGCACCCAGCTCCTGGCGGAGGCCACAGCCCTGACACAGAATGCAGGAATGTGCACGGCCAGCTCAGGCTCGACGCTGTGCCTGAGTTAATAAAATTGCTTGGGACCCAGAGCATGGGGGTAACACTGCCAGGCAGTGGCTTTGGCTGAAGTCTTTGCCATTTTCCCCACTGCTCCTGCCTTTGGAAGTGCTATACGGAAACAACCCAAGTGACTCACTTTAGAATGAAAAAAGGACTTCAGTCTTATGCTGAAGATAAGATGCCATGTAATTTTTGAACCCACAATGTCCCTAGAAGTGTAGGGACATTTGCACCAGGCTGCACCTCTGCTAATGAGCCCAGATGGAGCTGATTTGTTTCTGCATCTCTGGTACAGATAATCTGACCGTGGATAATTGAGTGTTGACTCTATAAATAACACACTTTGAAATCCTTGTCTTAAAATTGTTTTCTCTTCTTCCTGTTAGGGTCCAAGCTTACTCTCTGCGGTCATTTCTTGGCTGACCAAGGGTTACTCTCATCTCTTGACAAACATATATCCTATTCCTATCTTCCCACCTGAAGTGAAATGTTACACCAAGTATGGATGAAATCAGGTTCTAGCACTGCAAAAAGCCAGCTAAGTCCTAGTAAGAAATAATCATCCTAATGTTTTACATACGCTCCAATTGACTCTTGTGGTTTAAACCAAAAATGACTGACACACATGAAACATTTGATACCTTGGAAAGACACTTACTGCATGCTTCTTCTCAGAGACATCCTGTTACATATGTAATAGTTAAATGTCCTCAGGTAAAACTGGTTCATTTGTATGGACTTCCTTCAAGTTGGACTTCTAATGATCTTGGTTTGTTTGCTTACTGTCCATGTTAAACTCACAAGAATTGTTCTAAGTTGAACAGAATTTTACTTTAATGATATTTTTTTCCCCAGTTAGCTTATAGAAGTAGTTATAGAAAGTAATTGGAATGCCTCATAGGAAAAATATCCTCTGTCTTCAGTTAGTGAACACCTATGCTTTTTTTTTTTCCCCAAAAGTTTTTCTAAGCTATGGTATATGTATGCTTCTGAGAAGATCCATGGAAAGCTGGAACCCCCTGCACTGGATAACAGGTTGTCCGGGGCATTGGAAGTGGGAGAAGGGAGAACAGAAATGCACAGCTGTGCTGTCACAGCAGCTTGTGCACCTTGGTGGATAGTTGTACAGGAAATCACCTGTCTCTTTTCCCTGTGCCATTCCTGCCACATTAATCTGTAACAGAGGCAGCATCAGTGGGTGAGTAAACTTGGAATGCTTTAAATTAAGATCTGCGCTCTAATGGCTGTGTGGCCTTGGAAAATGCCTTTCTTCACACAGCATCTCACACTGACCATGCTTCAACAAACTTTGGAAGTCTCAGCTTGAAGTAAAACTGAGCAAATGCCTAGCTGAGAAAAAAATCTTACCTCATTACAAACAATGATGGGAATTTTGTTAAATTATGAATGGAGAAATAGTTTATCCAAAAGAAGTAATTTGCATGAGAAGTTCATTGTAGTGATGAATGGTCTAAGGTGCACGAAGAGGCAGAATATGATGTAGTTTTTACTTGGACTCTCAGAGGTTGTTTTGCATTTATTTCATTCATGTGCAGTTAGGTCTGAGTTTCTTTGGTTTGCACAGTTAGAAGTCATAAATGATGCAAGTTAAAGTGAAAATCAACTTTAGAACTAAGAAGCTGTATGTAAATACAGAACTAAAGTGTTTTTTTAAAGGGAGAGGAACAGATTAAAAATACCCTACAAACCCACTTTTGTATTTGGGTATGTTTTTCAGTGTTGTCTCTTGAGTATTTTTCTGTAAAAGTTTTTGAGTTTGGTTTCTTTCTTGTAAGAGCTATTGTATGTAATGAGGGAAGCATGAACAAGTGACCTCTTCAGGAATTGTTTTGCACATTCACTTTGGAGGCTGTGTATTAAGGGGTTATCACTTATGGTTATTCATGCAGCATTCTAAATAATAGATTTTCTTACCTCTGGAAAATAATGTGCTTGAAAGATGAGTGAACTGATTTATCTAAAACGTCTTGAATGAGGAAATACTCTGAACTGACAGCTGCTTTTGTAGTAGGTTTTGATAAAGCCAATTGAAACTTAAATGTAGACTCATTCAATTTTAAGAACAAAACAGTGTCCCTAGCTGGGCAGATCTGTATGGTTACCTGGATTTTGAAACAATGTCAGAATATTCCAAGGGAATTAATTTGATGCCTGGGAATACCCACGAGGAGTGGCAAACAGATAATCAGGTAAAAAAGAAAATGTGTGGATTTTAGCTTAGATTTCCTAAAATATTAAAATTATTGTAATAATACTACTCATAATAAAAATAATAACAGCAATAAACCTCACGTGATTGTACCTATTTTCTATTTTGTCTGAGAATTTTTAGCTCTTTGCTGATTTGGTTGAAAAATCCAAAGTTCCAGCAGTTTTGTGAAAATCAGCAACTATGAGGAGACAGCTTAAATTATGTAGCCAGAGAACAGTATTCCATGTGGCAGCAGTACATTTGCAGCTTGTACTGACAGCTGGCACATGTCTACCTGCAGACCAAACAGAGCTTATCCCACCTCTTTGGGGAGAGGGACAAAGGACTGTGGATACAGGAGGAAATTAGGAGGGCTAACAGAGATGGAACAATTTACCATTCAAACCTGTGTATTTTTAGAAAAGGAATTCCATTATTTCTGTGCTTAAAAACCAGCTTGTTAAGATATACATTGATTCACCAGGTTCTAGGTTTGGATCCCAAGTAACAGAAAAAGTCAGAAGGTTTAAAACAACAGATTATATGCAAGGCCTGCAAAGATGTTATTTGGGGCTAATTTCAGTGAAGTTACTGTTTCTCTAGAAGCTGTTTTGTATGGAATGATAAGATGATACGTGATCTTGATATTGAATAAAATCTGATGTCATGTTTTTCATGGAGCTAGATGAAGAATATGTCACCTAAAAATTATAGCCTGTTTTCTCAGTGTCATAGTACACCACTAGTTTTTTTCCAAACCAACTTATTAGTCCTATCTCACTCTTCAGTGACTTATCTTTTCTTAATAGTAAAACAAAATTACATTATTTTTGGGTTAAGTAAAGCATTAAATTACTTTTCTGGTTTATAATAGTTGAAGGGAAACAATTAGTTCTTAATAAAATAATGTACACAAAATGCTTTGTTGTTATTGTTATGTAAATATAATTAAAGATGGAAATAGAGATACAGTGAAATATTTTACCTGATAAGTATAAATAAATAAAAATATGTGTCATTAGATGACCTTGAATGTGAAAGATCTGCCTGAGGAAACAGGTCTGTTACATGACACAAAGCATGAGAGGATGATCATATTAAATTTTCCTCTATTTTGCAACAATCTGGAGCGTAATTATTGTAGTTGGGTGTTTAAATAAATGAAGAGGTGAGTTGTTTATAAATTTTTACATTTAGCCAAATAAAAGATTTCGCATATAAAATCACTCACAAAATTTTGATTTGTTGACAGTATTTATCTTTGAGAGTACCATGGCTTGAGTGCTAGAAATATTTTAGCATTTCACCTGATGTGTCTGTCCTAAGTTTAGGGCTGATAATACATTTCCATCTTCTGAGTACAAAAATGGAGAGAACATGGGTCAGCAGGTAGTAAGATACCAGTGCAAAAGGATGGTGAGGGCTGTCCTTGTGGTGTAAGCACTGGCCACAAGGTTTGAGGTGGTATTTACCTCTAACTCTTGTTTCATGTTAGATTTACCTGAGCATCTCCTCCAGCAGAAAGTGAAATTTCTGTGCATAAGCTTTCCTTGTTTTTCTTTGCTAGGCTGTCACTCCAGAAAGTGTGTAGCCAGGATTTACTTGTTCTGTTACTTCTTTTTTTGCCTGGGGATTTTTGGCCTTGCTGAGCTGAGAAATGTAGAGTTGAAAATTGTCATTTTTTCTGCAGTAGCAATGCGTCAGGTGGCAAATGCTGGTTACACGTGTGGAATTGTGTCATTACAGGAGTGATGAATTCCTACTTAAGTCTTCAATTCCTTTTTTAATCAAGCTAATACCCTAAATCATTAATATCCCCTTTTATAGCTGTAGAAACAGGCCTTGACACTACAGTTAAATCTAGGTCTTCTGCTCAATGATGTGAAGACTGACATTGTCACCAGGGCAGGGTATTCACACTTCTATTGTTTTCCTGTCTGTCTGATACTTAAGTGATACCTTGGAGCTTCGTATTTATATCTCAAAATCCTTATAAAAGAAGCAGGCAAGTACCCAGAAGCTTCAGTTTACATTTAGGGTAAATAATTGCACTGTTTGAAGCATTTTTTGGAGTTCCATTTGACCCTTATTTCTTTTCATGCTTCTTACTCAAGAGGAATGAGAGTGTTCTGGGAAATGCTGTGTGTGGCTCTTTATGGAATTTTGCCATTTTTAGGCTATTTGGCCACGTAAATGTAAAATAGTGATAGTCTAGAGATTATTTCTCATGTCTTTTATAATTACCCTGATAAATGCCAGGTTATCCCATAAATAAAAGAATTTCCAGGAAAACATCAGGTTCATCCTACTGTGTTATACAGTCTCCTTCTTTCCTGGATCGAGGAAGTAAAAATTCAGTGTCTTCTTCTAAATATACACTTGTGGGTTTTGCTGCTTTTAATTTTGCACTTTGGTTCATTTCTGCATTTACTTGAGTTGTATCAACAATTATAATAAAAAAAAAANTTGGCACGGGTTCAGTTCTGGTGTCCAACTGGTAGGACCGAAACTTGGTGCTTAACAAGTGCCTGTAGTCAAAACAGTTGGTGTGTGAGCAGTGATCTGGTATTTGCTGCGGCAGGTCATCTGCCGGATTTTTCCCCGTGTGCAGAATACCTAATCACGTTGCTGTTTCTCTGACGGCATCTGTGGCAATGTGCATCGCTTCACGTTCCAAAAGTACATGTTTACAGTCGTCGTAGAATCAGATTAAGTTGGCAGCCTGCTCCGCTCTGTAAGTGGCTCAGTTTACATTTCTTCTTCTAGCAGGATGTTTTGCATAATTTTGCTGATCCTACTCACTTGTAGACTTTGTGAAATGGAGAATCGTTTTAGTAGGTTTCTGTCAGAAAACGAAGCTTGTGGTTATTGTAAATAAACACCAGCAGAACGGTGGTTATTTTAGCACTTGATAATTTCCCAATTATGTCATTTGACCTGGAATGAAGCTTGTGATTGTTGAGCAGTGTTTTATGCAGCGGATCAGTCCGGGGATTGGAGCTGGCAGTTTATTTCCTTTGTCAGTTTACAAGAAGTATCAAAATGAAACCGACTGTGCTGTTTCCTTTCCAGTGCGCAGTGCAAGAAGGGTGGAACTGTTTGCGGATATTATTTCCAAACTTTTTCAGCTGGACTTGGAATAGTGTTTTGTCAAAAAAGCTGGTAAAGTTATCCTTAAATCTTGCAACAATATGCTGTAGTTTGTTAACATCAAATATAATTTTACTTTTGTTTAACCTCACGTACTGGGTTTTGCTAGCGTTTTTTCAGACTGTGGCTGCAAAATGAAAGTGCTTACAAGGTGTTTATGAATTCTTGTTATGAACCAGCTGCCAGTTCCTGCAGGATGACACATTTCTGCAAGAGTCTAGGTTGTTCATTTTCTGGTTGCTGGCTGTTGCTTTTCGGACATGTGTGGGGTTTTTTCTGTTTTGGTTTTATTAGGATTAATGCCAAGTACATTTGCAAACTTTGAACTGGGATCAGTACAAGGTGGTAGGTTTCATTTACTGTTTATTGAAATTGTAAGTATACATTGCTCAACTTTGCACAGTGAAGGGCTGTGCAACAAAGCACCTCAGGATATAACGTAAATAGAAAAACTGTAATTTGTGCATAGGCGGTGTATGAGTTATCATGAGTAACATCTTCATCAACAAGACTATGAGATACTAAATTTCATTACCATCTGCTTAAATATTGTAAATGGGGAGTAACAGTATTCATATTGTATTAAGGGCAATTGGATCAGCTACTTTATGCTCTTCCAAGTAAAAGGGTTATGAACTCAAGTGTTTTGGTGAATACAAGCTTAAAAAGGAGATGTATTATTCTATAAATGTTTACTAGCAGTAAATAACTTTCTTACCTTTCTGAGTTTTAGCAATTAAATTTTGTTTGTTTTTACCAAGTATAATACCAAGCTATAATCCATAAAACTGTGTCTCTGAGTTATTCATGGGTCAACCTAAAATTGATTTTTGCTGTAGGCCTCTTGTACACAGGAAGTCAGATCATGCTAAACAAGAGTAACGTTTCAAAATGACTCGTGCTGACAAAGTTTTAGTGTCTGTCTTCTGACAACATGAAGGGTTTTTTTCCCTTGTTTTGTTTCAAGTATCTGAAAAAAAAAAGGCACTGAAAGATGAAAGACATACCTTTCTCTATGCTCAAACTGTATCATTACATTTTTCCTCTATGATTGTTTGTCATATTGATGGAGAAGGCACTAACTGGGCAAAAAATTTTCCCTTGATTTGATCAGTTTTGAGTAGCACATGTTGGGTAAGAATGTGGATGCAGGTGAGATATACTAAGAAAATGGGGGTTTGATTCTAGTCCAAATTAGAGATATCTGCAGTTTCAGGATCACATAAAAATCTCTTTTGGTAGGAAACTACAATGTTTGACGTATTTTACCAGCAACATATTTGCTGTAGTGTCATTGTAAGGTTTGCTGTGAGCTAAATGAATGCTTGATCTTGTGTGTAAGAGTTGGGGCAAAAGTTTGAAAAGAGACTTTCTACTCAGAATGTGGTTTTGCCTCATCTTCCCACACGCTGTGCTTGTGGCTGTGGAGCTCATGTTGCCCCTCTATTGCTTTACTTTTTTTGCTTATGATTAGAAGGAGATGTGGCGTTTCCTGCAAAACAGCTGCTAGTATTCCCTGGTGACCCATCAGAGAGGATCCAGTGGAATTACAGATTTAAAGGCAGACCTAGAGGACTTTGGCAGCTGCAGCAGAGATCTGGGGAAAGGCAGGGGGTTGCATTGTGCAGGAGGCAGGAAGGAGGATTAAAAATTGAGTATAAGGGCATAGGAGAGAAGCTCTGGAGATCCAGGGACTGTTAGGTCTCCAACAACATAAGGACTTCACATCTACAAACAATTCAGATTTGGCTGAGAAAGTTGGACTATATCCATGTTTCCATAGGACATGGAGAATCTCCTGGAATAGTTTAAGATCATTTGCAATGCTACTGATGCAGAGTTTGCAATGCGCCCTAGAAAGATATGGAGTGCCAGGCTTTTAGACACTGAATAGAAAAAGTAACAGATATGGATCTGAAATTGATTCTCTAGAAAGTGAGGTAATTCAGTGAGAGTGTTAAACTTTCCTCTGAGATTAATGCCATTAATACGTTAACTGTTTGACAGCAGAAGTCACATGTTGCTTGTCACTTGCAGTGGCTACGCTGAGACAGCTGAGAGGTTGCAGAAGGATTAATGTGGTAAAGAGGATTGTAACTTTGATTGTGCTCCTGTGCTCTTGGATTTGACAGCACCTGGTATTTAGAAACAAAATAGAATATGTGTTGTTAATTATGGGGAACATAAGCATCCATTTGAAAGTATTTTAATGAATCAGAAAAATTATCTTTTAAGCTGGAGCACATATTCACAGCATTGCTGAAAAGAGCAAAATTTAGGTTAGTATCTTATCAGTGATAACTGGTTTTCTAGCTGCCTTGCAGCATTTTATCATTTCTAGGGCTAAAAACTTTCATTCTTCTTTAGTTTCATCAGTGTGCACTGGCTGTGTCACTGGTGTGAGCAGGGACAGCCATGTCCACAGCTGTGTGAATACAAGTTCACCTGCTCTACTAGATCTAATATGTCTACATGTGAACTCCAGATGAGCATAGAAAGTGTTGCACAGATAGCTGATTGTCTCCTGAATATGTTAGTATGTGAATATTTAATTTTATCACAAGTGTTTGATGTGCAAATGTCTTTTGTTCACACATTAAATTATTGCGTAGGCTGTATAATAGTAGATTCGTACATTATGTGTCATTCCTTTTATACATATAAAATAGAAACACACAAATTAGTAACAAATTTTTAGAACAGATTTGACCACAAAGTCAGTTTGACAGAGGAGCCACCACCACCCTGGTTTAAGCAGTTGATTCTGACAGCTGATGGCCTTTTTTTTTGTCATATAGTCCCATTATTTCTCTGAAACATATTACCAGTGTCTAAGGGTGATTGACTACCACATACATTGTAAGGATGAAGGAGTGAGAGGCAATTGATAGTTCTTGAAAAGGAATATACCAATATTTACTTACAATTTATACCCTCACCATTGAGATTTTTCTGAGCATTCCCACCTTTGTCAAATACAGCCTTTTGCAACCACACTTGCCCAGCTGAAACAGGGGATTTTCTGCCCCTTTGGAGGGAATTACTCTTCCAGCTTTCCACTGTGCCATACATGCAAGGTGTTGCTGCCATCTTCTTCTGCTGACATTGAAGTGACATTAACTTTTGTGAGGATATATGCAGATTTTACCTGTCCAAGCAGTGTCTCAGAACACCTCTGGTTGTGTGGCACTGGCTATTTACATTCTTTCTCCTGTAAGACTTTACAGAGGTCAGTTTCCATTTCCATTCTAAGAAATTGGAAGAAAAGCTGGGTAACGCTGATGATACTCAAATATGTGTTCGAGTCTGTCTGAAGGGTGGAAGTTTAGGGGGAAGAGAGGAGTTTGAGTAGGGAAAGAGAAATGCTAGTTATAGCAGTTGGTTCTGATCACAAGAATGACCAGCAATCTGACACACTCAGCTAAAATAAGTATTTTTTTCTTTCCCTATATTTTAAGTAAATATCTGCTGCTTAAAGTAGTGGGTTGTACTTAATAATATTGTCATATTACAACAGTACCTCTTCTACCATATTTTATGTTAGAGTAAGAAATGCGAGATTAATGTACTGGTTTGCTCTTGGGAACTAATAAATTGAGAAGGTTGTCTTGGAAAAGCACCAAACATTTAACTTGACTAAAAATCCACTACAAAAAGACAGTTAGAAAATAACTTGCTATGGCATGTGATCCTTAATGACTTTAAAATATGAATTCAGATAATCAGTATCTTGAATGTTCGTCTTTCCAGAAGATTAATTTTAATAAGAGTAATATATTTCATTTCCAAACATATCCGTAGGGCTCATATCGATGACACAGTTTACTAGAAAGCAGTCAGGCCTGAGAAAATCAGTAGCTGTGGTGAAAATTGGAGTAATTAATCCTAAGTTCATATAGTATGTGTGTGGAAATCATGTTTTCTCCCAAGTTTTACTGTATATATGGCTTGATTTTTTTGGTAGCATAGCAGTTCCTTTTCATCAGTCTTCAAGTAATTAATGGGAAAGTTGCAAATTTTGATTAGCCTGCTTAAAATTGATTAAATAGGTGCTGAGAAGGTTGGTAAATCTTGAAACAATAACTGTTTTTTAATAAAATAAATAGTCCGTGAATGGAACTGTGCATTTCAGAATCAGATGTGTAGCTTACACAGGTGTTACCACAAATGTGAGGTGAAATGAATGTAAATCCACTGCATCCTGCAAAGGACTTTTGAAGGCTGCACACTGAAGTGTGTGGTGAGGTGAAAACTGGCAAATGATAGGCGACATTTCGGGAGTGAGGAGAGAGACTTCTGTATTTGAAAAAAAATAAGACTGTTTTGTCTTCAGTTGCAGGAGAATCTGGAGGGAATTCTAGCATTGGTAATTAAAGCTGTGAATGTGAAGATACAGAAATGCTTGATCTTGGATAGAAAATGTCTTTATTTAGTCATTTGAGATCTAATAGAAACATTTTGGAATATATTTTTTTAAGCATTTCTCTTTGTTCTTGAGGTATTTGCCTATTGCAAGTTAATCATGGATGAATCCTTTTGCTACTGGCAAGTTTTTACTTGTGAGGATGCCAGACAAATTGTCATGTTTTGATTCTCTGTGGGAACATTTTTCTTAGTTGTCCTTGAAATATCAAACTAGTGAGTGCAGGGTTGATGATGCAAATACAAAGCCTACAAAGCCTTTCCATATATTAGCAGGCCACTGGTGCTTCCTTAACCTGCTCTAGGCTGACTGGGTGATGCTATTCAAGCTCAAAGAGTAGCACTCACTTGGATTCAAGTTAAGTGCTGAAGGCTTTAGACAAGGAAAAATTGCTGCATGTTACTCGATCTGATTGCATTCCACTTGCTAAATTTGATTGCTGTGCTGGTGTGGGGGCACCTGCCTGCTCCCTCCCGTGGAGGCTCTTGGTGTTCGGGCACCAGCAAACTGGAGTCAGTGCCAAGGAGCCAGGCCCTGCTGCCCGGAAAATTCCTCTTCCCCGCGCGGCCGCGCCGCCCACTGCTGCCTCTGGCTGGGGAGCCCCGGGGCTGGCTCGCTGCAGGGTCAGCGGGCCGGGGAAAGGGTGTTCAGAAATGGGGCCAAGAGGACTGCTCAGGATGTATAGCACCCCTCAAAAATCTTATAGCAAAGGTCAGCTCCTGTCTCTTGGACTCTTTTGTAGTTGTGCTGAAGTTCACAGCACAAGCCTGTTGCTTGTTGCACACTGATGCAGCCAGCTGGCCAAGCACTGCCAGGCGCTTCTACCCTGGAGAAAGATATGATTTGTAAAGAATAGCCAAACCAGTCTTTTTACTTAACCATATGAGGGATAGGACATTTATATTTCAAAAAATACTAATAGCAACCCAACCAAAACAATTTCACTGAAGCTTTTCTGTCTTGTGTGAGGTCAGCCAGGCCTTGCTTTTTTGCAGTGCTTGAGAGGCCTCTGGTGCGAGCGTGAGCAGTGCTGACCTCCAGATGCCACGTTTGTTACTGAGACATAAACTTCCTGGGTTTTTTGCACATGCCTTTTGCTCTATGTGGAAAAAAACCCAAACTTTTACCTTGAATGGTGCACAACCAAGTGAACCAGGCAGAGCCCGTCCCTGGAAGGGCTGGGATCAGTAGACCTTTTGCTACTTTTCAGTCATCCTGGTGTTTTCCTTACAGTTTCTCATTGGAATTGGAACAGGATAGTCATAAAGTAAACTGCCCAATAACCAGGTCACATGAATTCATCATAGACCATTATAGGAGCAATCTCATATCTGTCACAGAGCATTTTACTGAATCATCTTAGCTGTTACATACTCTCCTTTCTTCTTGGCGTGAAAGAGCTGGGGCACCAAGTACATCTCACACAGATTTTCTGGTAGATTACTGCTATTTATTTTACTATTTTTTACTTTTTTTTCAGAGCACTTCATAGACCTGATTTTGTCTAATTATCATTTGGCTTGATTACATTCACAGCAGTAATGAACTGGTGTTCTTTGGAGTGATGAAAATCATTGTAACTAGCAGAGAGAAGAACAATTTCCTCTTCCACGACTTGTATTTTTAATTTTAGCCTATGACATGTTGTAAAATTCATTCCTTTTCTGTTACAGAACGAAGACACAGTTCAATGTGTAAACCTTCCCCTTCTCCAGCTTCTCCAGCCTGTAATTCCAGGACATCCCTAGTACAGATGAAACCGAAATCCTGTATCAGCGGCCATAACCCTGTCAGCAGCAACTCAAAGCCATTCAAAACGCCCAAAGACAATCTACTTACCTCCAGTAGCAAACAGCACACAGTCTTTCCTTCAAAAGTGTCACGGGATAAACCATGGTAAGTACCAAAATAACAGTTACCAAAGATATTGGTGTTCAAAGTATCTCTATGTATATATCACAATCATCAAAAAAATCCGTATTCTCATTTTACCTAAGTTTACAGTTTAAGCCTCTGTGTTTCTAAGGGATGAAATTGGGATATTTTTAAATGAAGAAAAAAATTATATATAGGAAGAGCAAGAAGGACTGGATTACTTTTTCAGTGTTCCATCAAATTTGTTTTTCTAAGATGCATATAGCAAGTGAGGTATTGACCCAGTTTGCTATCTTTAAGGTCCATCTTCCATTATACTATCAGCCCTTATAACTGATGCTTTTAAACAGTTTAACAGGATAATTTCTGCAGAGTTCTTAATATTGGCTTAACTGATGTTCATGAAAACCTACTGGTTATAGTCAATTATCTTCAATAGCAGCTGCTGTTGGAGTTCATTCTGTATTTTGATAATGTTTGATGCCTTTTAAGATGACAAGAAAATTCTGGCTGCAAAAATCACTATTTTAGGGGTGTCTTACATCATGTACTGTGATATATATACACATACAGGCTTCGAGACTGCCGTGCCCATCCTCCCGTGACTGTGATGATAGCAGCAGAGTTGCAAAAATATAAATGACAGCAGAACTGGGTCACTATTTTATCCCTTAAGAAACTGTTTTGTCTTTATTATATACAGGAAAAATGCTTTGTGATTAGGCCCTTAGGTTGGTGACTTGAGATCTGGGTTCAGTTCCTGGTTCTGTTATGCCTTGGTCTCTTCAGTTTTCTGTCTGTAAATTTTCTGTAAATTTGAGATATTGAGACTTCCTTTTTCTTAAGATTTATCTACTTTATAAAGATCCTTCCCTTTTATATGTAATATCTGGCATAAGAATGTCATGATTTTAGGTAGGGATTCTGAACACAACTGCCTTAAAACAGTAAATCATTTAATGGAAACCATTCACTCATGAGACAAAGAATAAACTCAAATTATGTTAAAGCCGTAGCTCTTGTTTTCTGCCTGAAACGTGCACAAGTTGGCATGATTTCAAAGACAGCAGCTTCTGCCTAGCTGTAGAATTTACCTTGCACTGGAACAAACTTGATCAAAACATATTCTTCCTATAAATCTGAAACCCACCATGTTTTGAAGCATGATGAGCATTGTGGGCAATTATGGTATAAAATTCTGAAAATAGGAAATCTGATTGTTTAGACTATGCACTCACACGTCTACTAGAATAGCAGAGAGCCTCTATCTCATCTGTGTGTAAGTACCTCATTTACTGCTTGAAACCAAATATTACTGACTGAACAGTGACTTTTTCTTCTGAATGTTGGAGGGGAATTTTATACAAGACAGGATTCTTTCATAAGTCTAATTAAAAGAAAATCAGAAAGGACTTCAGAATATTAACACTGTTGACTATAAACCTATTTCTCATCCTGCTACAGACAGCAACTTACATATCCACATTTCAGCAGACTCACTGAATCTATAAACAATATCTTCCGTTCTGGCAACAGATGTCATTCTGGCAGTCAGTAAAAGCTGGAAGGGAACAAAATAACTGAGCATTTCCATCAATCCCTTTTCCCTTATTGGGAACATCCTAAATATTTACTGATGATTAACAAGGTAGATTTAACCATTTAAAAGTGTTGTATTGCTCTGTTGTTTGTTGGCAATGAATGTGACAGTAGTTGTACACAAGAATTACATAATTCTTGCAGCCGTGCTGGGAGATCATACTGCAGTTCTGGTTTGTTTGGGGGAAAAATGAGGCATAGAGTAGTTAAAGATACTGTAATTACCACATAGCAAATCACAAAGAGTCTGAAGTGAAGATCAATGAAATTGTCTTGCAAAATATAGTGTTAAGTGCCTTAGATTACATGACTTGTTAAAGAATAAAATCTGTCTGATAATCATCACAGGTTATAGAGAGCTGACAGCTGTTACAGAAGAAAGTGTTTGTTCCTATTCCATTAGAAGATTATAATGTTTATTTAGAATCCTAGAAAATATTCATCAGATCTGATTTAAGGTGAAATTATTCATAAATTTATTATTTTTTAAGATTCTGTCTTCCATTCAGCTGCTGCACAAGCCATAGAGTTTCTTGTCTTATCTTTTAGAAATAAATACTCAATTGACACAGAAACATTTGTCTCAAACATGGAAATAGGATTCATGGTGTATCCAAGTGTGTTGAGGTTTGTCATCCTCAGAAGCTTCCAGGTCTTCAGTGCTTTTGTCTGTTACATTGTAATCTTATACCAAGCATTTATTTGACATAAGTTCTTCCAGACAGTTGTCAAATCAGCTTATTTCAGGAGTTATATCACTTTAATGGTTGTTGTTCAGACCTGGAACAACCTTTGTTGGACTTGCCTGATTCTTTTGTACATTATTATCATCTTTAAATTTTAATTTTTACAATTAGAATTTTGGGAATGGCCTCTTCAACAGCATAACCCAGTAGATCTATCTGTTGCTGTGCCTGCCTTCATGTAGATCCAACTTCTGTTGTTAAATTTATTATAATTTTGGTTGAGGCATCACCTTACCCATTGACCCAGTAGCTCTTTCTCTTGTTCATGTCCTGTGTTGTTCTAAGATGTTCTCCAGAGGTTCAGGTTGCTCTATGGCAATGCTTTAAAAATCACGTTTGGAATGATCAGATAAAAGAGATCTGGAACAGTTTCATTTTTTAGCTGCTGTTTTAATACTTCCCTTCTTGTAGTCAGAATATAAAGTATTATTGTGAATACATCATCCAGAAATATCTGTCAGTTCTGATTTTTTTCCCCTGTATCTCTACCATCATTGCTATTAATACAGCAGTGCTTAGAGATGAAGCAGAGCTGGAGCACCACTGCACTGTGCACAAGATAAATGCAAACCATCATTTTCTGCTTGTAGTCAAGGTAGTAAGAGATACAGCAGAAGGGGAGAAAATGGGGAGAAAAAGGCAAAGAATTGGTAGAAATAGCAATAATAAAGAACAAGTGATCATAATTAGTAAGCACAGCTCAGATGCTTAAAAGGCATTGCTGCAGCCAGGAGCTCTCTTCCTCATTGCTGACCTGCCCAAAGGATGCTGCTTTGCTTGCTGTGCCCCAGCACAGCTTCTGGGTGCTGCCACGGAGGAGTTAGGTGCTATGATGCTACAGGGTGTTCATTTCCACCTATCCATGATCCTAAGGCAGCATAAAATCAGGGTAAAGTGTTGAAGTAAGCTTGTGCTGAGAAACCAGCTGAAAGCAGGTCTCCTTGGCCTCCCTCCACAAAGTTTAGCCTGCCAGAAGTTCTGAAAATTAAAAAAGTGATATGGAAGCGATGTGGGGTTCATCAACACAAAGAAAACTGACTCCTTCTGTAAACAGAAAAAGGATCCCAAAGGTATACCTGTGGGCAATCCTTTAACATTTATAGTGTCACTTTTCAAAATATTTTTAATCATCTCTTGGCCTTTATTTCTTTATATTAGGAAATACCGTTGTTCATACTGAGGCTGAGAAAGTGAAGATAGTCATGATTTAAGGATATTGCTATTGCAGCATGGAAACAAAACTGAGCAGAGTTACCTTGGACCATATCATCTAACATTCAATCAAAAACACTTTGTACATTGTAGAGGCAATTGCAACAATGTAGAATAGAGCAATGTTTTATGTTTTTAAATGTTCGTGAATTTCTTTTCTCACAAATTTGAAGAGTTGAATGAGTGGCTGAGCTTTTAGAATTAAAATAAGTACAAATGACCAAAAGATAAACCCAGCAAAATTACATAATATGAAGGAGAAATAACTTTTAAAAGCCAAGGAAAAAAAAATAAAAACAAGTAAAAGGAGCTGTAGGTATGAAACATACTACAGTTGTGACATACTACAGTTAGTTCTCTTGCTTGCTAGAATGGACCTACAACAATCATCCAGTCCAACTGCCTGACAAAGCATGAGAAAACAGAAGGAATTGGTACCTTATCTGAAAAAGAGAATGAGCTTCTAAAGCCTGTTGTCATTATGCACTTTGTGTAGTCTTCATTTTTGAGCCTTTTTCTGGTTCCCTTCTAATTCATCAGCATTGGTGTTGTACTGCTGGTCAGCAACACTGCAAGCCATATTCCAGTATCAGTATAACCAGGAACACGTGAAAACTATTTCTTACTTGCCATATCCCATTTTTCATATAAGCACAACAATACAATTAAACCTCATATTCACTGTGACTGCTAAATATTTTTGTTGCTATTTCCCAGTGTGTTGCTTCCCTGTATTTCACTGCAGACTGAACAGCTTGTTATTTCATATATAACTTTACATTCATTTGTATTAAGATGTCTCTTTGAGTTAATGAACTTTACCAAACACTCCATACTGCTTTTTATAACTTTGTCTCTTCATTATTTAGTTCCCCTTGATCCTGATTCCATCAGCAAATATTTATCATCATCAATCTTATTTTTATTTCTCAAGTTCACTGAAGTTTTTGGTCATGTCAGGCTTGGTAATGATGGCTAAAAATGCCCCTAGCAAAACACCCTTAATGAATCATACATCTCAGAAAAACTAGATTTGAATTTCACATTGTTTAACATTTGCTTTTAAATTGTTCTTATTTATGTTTTATAATGCCTTTCAAAAACCAGAACGTTTTCATAGTTATCTTTGTCAGCTTGACTGGTAACCTCATCAAAAAGTGAAACCATATTTCTTTGCCAGAATGTGATCCTCAGCAAAACCATGTCAACTTATTGTTTAGCAGCTTATTTTTATTAGCTTTTCCATTATTTCTTCCACAACACTTTGGGTTGGGATTTCAGCATGGATGCAAGAGCAGCACTCAGCTCTAAGATTCCAAGATTCACTTAGAAATTAATATGCTGAAACCCAATACAGCTCCAACTCTTTTGGAACCCATGGCTACATTATGCAGATTCCCTTATGTAAAAAAAACCCAACACAATCATTATTTTTCAGCTGGCACTTTGCACTCATTGAAGGAATCAAAAAGCATTTTTATCTGACTGGAAAGAGTTATCCTATGTTGTTTTTCTAATTGTCCCTTTCAACAGCTGTCTTTAAAAAAAATCTAAACAAGCTTTTTGTTCAAAAACTCCTTTTAAAATATAGTAAATAAAACTAAAAACCTGGGGTTTATTTTTCCAACAAACTTTTGAATTAAATATTCAATTTTTTTACTCAAACTCTGTTTGGGAAAAGAATTCTTTCTAACCATCAAACATAAATATAATCATTTGTGATTTATTCATTTTTTAAGGCTTTACTAGTTGACTCCAGTCACTGGTCCTGTGCACCTTCCAATTTGCCTTTTGGTTATAAATTCATCTTTATGTGTTACGCTGAGACTAAACTAGAGATCCTCACTGCTGAATGCAGTAAAAGAGACAAATTATAATCTGCAGCTTCTGAAATCATAAATAATTTACTATAGAGTGCCAGGAATTCTGTAGAATGTGTGTGTCTACAAATACTGGAGTATTTTTCTTTTTTCTTCTACACTACAATGAAATGCATAATGAAGGTTGACTTGTTGATCTGTGACAAAATGAAGCAAAAATGTTCCCTCCCCTGGGCGTTTTTCATTATCACAGTGATCCATCCGTATGTGCCCTAGGATTTGAGATTCTGAGCACTGCAAAACAGAGAAACCCTGTTCATTTTTATTGACAATATTTTACTACTAGACCAGATAATGCACTTGATATTTTCACAGAATATCAGTATTTTGAATTAAGATAGAAACTGGGCATGAAGATTTGTTCATATGTTTTTCTATAATTTCTGTATTGTAGAACTACTTAATGTAGAGTAAAATTCTCCTGTTTTCAGGAAATGTAATTGCCATCTGTTTAAAGACAAAACCAAAATAATTCCTATGCTGAGATATTACAATTTCTGCCTGCTATTTAACTTAATAAATTCAGAGCAGTTTAAAAAAGGAGAGGATCAAATTCTCCATTTCATAGCTACATGTTTGCATTCCTTAAAATACTTATTGCAGATTAATACTGATTTTATGAGTAAGGTACATTCTTTGCTTAGCCAGTTACTAGCCAGTGCTCTACACTTTACTGCAGTTGCATCTTTATTCTGACTGCTACATTTATAGTAATAGATAGAAATTTTATGTAATTTAATTCCAACTCCAGAAGATGCCTTGGTGTCTAAATCTTCTTCATAGTTGTGTATACTTACTGTTTATATCAATGTTTGTACATTTTCCTGTGTTAAAAATACCCTTAGAATAAGGTTTATCATCTTCAGTAGCTACAGAGCAACAGAGGTTTGTAGGAGCCCAGGAAAGTCAAGTTATTTTGGAGCCAGAGTGTGTCCCATGGAGAATGAATGCCATCTCAAAGTCTTTCTAACATGTGTTAAACATTCCTTCTGTAGACAGGTGCAGCAAAGGTGCCATTTTTCAGACACAAAAGACTGAAAATATGTGCAAGTTGTGAATGGGGGGAAGCCCCTAACCATACATGCATTATGTTATATTTTTTATTTGGGTTTGTTTCAATAGGGAGGGGTATATAATTTATATATTGACTGGTAGTCACCAGATACCCAGTTTTAGAGTTGTTGAGTTGATAAAAAGCTATCACTGGTTATTTCCTCATGCAGACAGAACCCAGAAATGTTAAAATACTGTTGCAGCTGAAAATCATCTGTCTCAATCTTTTTTGCTGCCAAATTGAGAAGGTAACATTTGTTAGTGTCACAAATACGCAGTGGTGGTAGTTAAGTTTAGAGTAAATTACTGCAAACTATACTCTGAAAAGGGCCAACTAAATTAATAATTATATTGAGAATTTTTATTTTTAAGTCCCTAAGATTTTATTAAAATACATTGTAGTAGTGCTCAAGTCATCAAGGATTTTCATACTTTTTAAGGGATAGCTGTTAAGATTTCTATGCTTAAAATCTCTTTTCTCCTTGTTTCCAAACTTGTATGTCATTCAGACACACCTGAGCAAATGAATTATTTTTGTGTTTGTTTAAAAATATTAATATTATTAACAAACTGCTTCCTTATCATGGTGAGTTTAGTACAGCATACACATATGTGGTGTGTACTTGTGTTAAAGGCATGAGACCATATTTGTAAGGGGTGTGTTTTGCTTAGTACCAATTTTTTGCTTATGAATAGTAGAGGATTGTATCTTTAAAAAAATACAAACGTTCATTTTCATAATTCTCTACATTGCCAGGCTTTACAGATGCCTGGCTCTGTAAATGCTTGATTGAACAAAAATAGTCAATACCGGTACCAAGTATTTCATTTTAGTCTGGTCTTAAGATACTGTGTCACTTGCATTGAAATTCTTCTATCTGTGGAAAGGGATTAAGTAATGGTAAATCTTTGGTGCAGAAAATACCACTTGAATATTTTTCTTTGCAGTGTTCCTGTTCCAGTAGTCAGTCTAGAGAAAATTCCTAACCTAGTGAAGGCAGATGGTGCCAATGTTAAAATGAATTCTGCAACCACTACCACCATCACCTCCTCCTCAGCCTCTTCATCCACCATACCTGCTCCAACTTTGGTTAAATCTGGTTTGACATCCAAGTCAGTGCCACCATCACCAGAAAAGATTCTGAACGGCAAAGGAATTGTAGCTCCATCAATAGACAAGAAACACCAAAATGGCACTAAAAGCAGTAACAAGCCTTACAAAAGACTTTCAGGTGAGTGATGTTGTAGTTCACCTTTTGTGGTAGTCTGTCTTTCTTTGTTCATGCTTCTGCAGCTCATAATGCAGCTAATAAAATGCTGGGTTTGGTTTGATTTTTTGCTGTAAGATGCCGGGTCACATGTATGAAAATGAAAGCTTTCACACTCTTAGCATGTGTAAAGTATTTTCAAAGTACACATTCTGTTTAGCTTGAAATTACTGGTCAACAGGCCAAATATAAATTTTTAAGGGAGTAAATTCATTAAAAGAGAAAGGCAGAAGACTTCCTCAAGCCATTATGGGATTTAAGTCTGTTTGCAACAAACAAAAATGTGCCTTGGTCGGGTGACTTTAGTTCAGTCATGATCAAGTTGAACAGGTTTAAGGCATTGGTTTATCCTCTAAGTCATGATGTTTTAAAGAATCTTTTTTTTGTTTAGATATGAGAAAATTCTTAAGGCAATACGGGAAATGCTGGGGAGGTGTTAAATGTCACAGTTTCCCTTCACCCCTCTCCCCTTGCAATTCGTATATGAGTGACAATGTTTCTAGCACGAGGATCTTGATCTTTCTCAGGAAGACAGGACAGTGGAGTTGAGAAAATGACATTCAGTGGGAAATGCCCTGGATGGCCTTAGGCAGGATAGTTCTGAGGATGTAGGTCCCTGTCCAAACCTGCCACCGAAGCACAGAATGCCACATTGTGAGAAGGCAGAGGTTCTGTTAAAAAGGTTGCTGTCCATTGGGAGGAAGAATTATTTTCTGTGGAGTTCCCCAGAGGTGACCCATGCCAGCTGTTGGGCAGCGAGGAGAGAATTTGTCCCTGAAAGCTTTTTGCTCTGAATGAAGAGAAACAAAGTGTTTTGAGGGATTTTATTCTTTTTTTTTTTTTAAGCAAAAGTAACTGACTCAAGTTTACGGCTGAAGAAGCTGTGCAGGGTCTATTCATCAGCTGGCAGTACTTTGTGACTCGGGCAAGAACTTCTTGTGTGTACTGAAAGGCTAATTTTGCTAATGGCAGCATGGTCCGCATTAGATCGTCACTTTGGCACAAAGTTAGTTCACATGATTTCTAAATGTGCACTAGTTATGAATCAGTATAAGTTGTACAAGATAAATGCTTTCATTTCCATTTAATGAGTGTGTCCTATTTTTTGCCTAAATATCAGGTTTATTTTTTTTATTTTCTCAAATTTGGCAGTTAGCCTATGGTACTGCTACCTTGGCTGAATTTCAGACCAGTGTGAGGTGTTTGCTAGGGCTGTGTGGGGCATGGAACAATGCCATTGCCTGAAAGGATTCAGTACACTGATTGCTTTCTTAACTAGTTAAAGGTGGCATATAAGAAAACAGAATCGTTGTTCATTTATAGCTTTTCATAACATGAAAAAATGCTACAAGAAAGTAGCTTAAGATTAGGCTTTAACCCTTACATATCATTTTTTAAGATCCAATATATTATTCTAATAAAACGTCTCTATATTTTACAGTTAATTTAGAATATTGCTTCCTTTTAACCTGTTATTTCCTGTAATGGTGTAGATGCTGAATTTAGCTAATTTAGTTAATCAATTCAAAATTCCTCCTTGAGCAATTGAAACTGTTAGTGGTTTTCTTCATGTCGCCACTTACCACTGCAGAGCTGCAGGTGATACTTGTACATTTTTGTGCAAGTGCTTGCAGAAATGTGTTCATAAAGGAGAATCAATTCTGTAGGGCCTTCCTACAGCTTACTGGCTTTTTCTGTGGACGTGTCTCTGGCACTGTTCTTTCTCTAAGCTCTAACTTGCAGTGCCTTCTAGGCTAGGGAAAAGTTCTGCACAGGACTCACTGAGCACCCAGATAGGCATGTGTTTACTTTCATATGGTTAAATACACAGAACTGAAACTTTTCTTGCAGCTCTTCTGTCATGATCAGATTTGTGATCTGTTCAGTCTTACTGCCATTGCCTTGAGTATTGATGCAGCAACGCAGTCGTTTAGGGGTGATGCAAATCATAGAAGTCCTGAGAGCACTGGAGATGGATTGCCTGTAGATTGTGTGTCACTATGATGTATTCCTCTCCATTATTATACAGGACTGTGCAAAGGCTGACAAAAAGATCTCAGAAGGTCAATGAGATGATTATTTGAGATATCCCATAATTCTGTTGATTTTGCATGAAAAGGATGAAACTGCAGCTAAGGGATTCATGTTTCCCTCAGTCCGCTGCCCTGGAGCTGTACAGATGTTAAATTTTGGAGCTCCCTAATAATTTTGGCCAGTTTGCATCTGTTTCCTCCCCTTTTTAGCAACTTCTACCAACTTCTACTCTCTCTCACACCATTTCCCTGACTGTGATTGAAGTTTGTTTTTTTCTTTGCTGAGAGCTGGTGGTTGTTTGTGTGATGAATGAACCTGCCCTCTTTTCAGGAGCACTGTCCTTGTTGAGAGGGAGGAAACAGCATGCAGAACCACAAAAGACAGTCTGTAGCTGCCCAGTATAAATGGATCAGTGTTTCCTAGTAGCAACTGCAAAAATATTATTTTTTTTCCTAAATCTTCCTTAGTTCTTGTTCTCTTTGGGATGATGTTAAAGATTGCCGATGCCCAGCTTACACCAAGAAAAACTGTTGTGTTGCAAACAGGAGTTTGTGACAGTTCAGTTTTGGCCCTTGCTCTTCTCTTGGTGAGGTTGTAACAAATGCTCTTCACTTTGTCCACTGAACATGAAGAAGTGGAATCCATTCCAGAGAAACAGCTTTCTCAAGCTGTGCCTGTGCACAGGGGTCTGGGGCTTGCCACACTCCACGTTTCCTGACACAGTCGTCAGAAGCTGCATTTTGTTATTGATAAGAAGGTGGTAAGTCTCATGTAGTGTATTTCCCAAACCAGGCATGTCTGTAGCTGGCAATTAGATGTTCATGATTTCTCTGGAACAGCCATACACACTTCAGCCAGGAGAAGTGTTTCCCTCTTTATTCAGTATTTTCTGTTTCTCAGGGAAACCGTGTTATTTTGTTATTCAGTCAATGGCAGAGGCTTCCACTCTTTCCTCTTATAACTCCTTATGTTGATTTTATCTGTATATGTTTTCCTAATAACTGGCTTAGCTATAATCAGTCCTGCAAGTCTTAGTGGGTTGGGCCACTTACTGACATGTGCCAATCTAGAGTACTTGTGATTTTTGAAGTATATTTCCCTCTTGGTCCAAAACAGTCCTTGCTTGGTGACTTTCAGAACATGTTCCATAGCCTTATAATTGCCTTCAGGACTTCTCATTTGAAGGCATATTTATTAGTCCATATTGTCTCTTTAGTTTGTTTTTTTGAATTTACATTGAAGTTTTTATGTGAGGCACTCAGGAAACTGTAATGGGAATATCTTGCACTCAAACCCCAGGAGTAACTAATTCATGAACATGTGTTTTCATTTATTAAGTAGAAAAAAGTAGTTATTATATTGAGTCATGCACAGCTACTTTTGTGTTTCTGTTGTGTTGTAAATGCCAAAGAAACTACAACTACCTATAACATATTTCAGACCCTTTGTAGATTTCACAAAAAGCCCTGTGCCAGCTGGTTTTTCCAAGCTCACTTTTTTTGTATGGTTCTGCTAATAGGTTAATAATATAACCATTTAATGTTTGCATAAGCATTTTTAAGTCTAGATAGCAGAATACATAAAACTGCTAGTAATTGTAATATCTGGAGGACAGTTGCTGTCTAACATGAGCTACTTGTCCTTGCTTTTCTTCTTCCAGCTGTTCTACTTGCTGTGATGCTGCCATAACATTGTAACACAGCTGTGAATCACTGTCTTCCTCTTAGCTCCCATTTGTTTGTTTATAAAGAATTTTTAAATCCTCTGATTAAATTATATATTTGAGTACAGGATGTTTATTAAATCTGGATGTAACACCACTGTATAGTTAAAATAGGATTTGGCAAATAGTTTGTATTCCCCTACCCAACAAAAGCAAACCAGTCTGCCAATTACACCATAATTTGTCAAGGTATATGAAGGTAATGGTAGAGAATTTTGATGGCATAAACTAAAAAGTATATATTCATAGTTCTGTTACAGCTCTTAGTGCAAATCCTAAAATTGTATTAACATAACCTAAAGGAGGTGATGCTATCTGTGGTATGGAAATAGTAAAATATTAATGAAATTAAATATGCAAATACAGCATATTAAATATTAATGCCCGTTTAATGTTAATCATGAGTAGAACTCATGTAAATGCCTTTTTTCATAATCTCTGCAAACTTTAAATTCCATCCCTCCCTTCACATAGGGAAATAAAAACTCACATACATGTTATTTTCATAAAGATTTAGGGAACAGATTTAGATACATTTTATTTTTAAAATGCCACCAATAATCAAAAATGGGTTGTTTTCTAGAGTTTCTAAGTATGTTAGAGAAATGTTGTTCAAAGCACTTGTGATACCATTTGTGTCTTAGCCCAGCTCAGGAGCCAGACCTGTAAATGCTGTATTTCATGGCCTTGGAGGCAGCCAGAGTTAGAGAGGGAACTGAAGTCACAGGGATTTGGCTTGGTCCTTTGTCTGGGCCACTCCACTGTAAGCAGACTTACTTACATTAAGTCTTTGCCTGAAATCCTGGCCTGAATGGTTTTAAACATGCAAGGACAAAAAAATGCACAGCTACATGAGTGATGCTCACAGCTCTATTATGGGATACTGGGGTTGAGATCAGTGGTTCAGGTTGAGCCTGATTAAGTTCTAGCAGGCAAAAATTATAAGCTACTCTGGTTAAAACTTCTGTAATAATCTATTTTTTTCTTGTTTCTCATTCTCCCATCTAACAGAAAGAGAATTTGACCCAAATAAACACTGTGGAGTACTGGATCCTGAAACAAAGAAACCTTGCACAAGATCGCTCACCTGCAAGGTATTTTTCTTAGAAGATAAAATATCAGATGCTTTGTTATAGTTTAAATCCTACCACAGTAGTTTGAGAGGTCATACCTGCTCCTGTCTTACAGACAATGGGTATGGTATTCAGGCGCTGTCTTCAGGTAATTCTTTTGTGTAATTCTGTTTCTTTGAATCAGAGCATCTGCATTATTCCACTGATATTTCTAAAAAGATTTTTTTCTTGTCATTTTATTATGCAAAAAGCATTAACGTTTCATGTAGAAGCCCAAGTGTTATTTTAAATGCTTCTTTTTTGGTTCATGTGTGCAACAATGTTGAAGGATAGTCAGTTTTTAGTAAAAAAAAATTACCATATTTTTGTATAATAAATTACTTGGAGGCTGCCCTTGTGATAGTAATAACTCCTGTGTCAAAAAGTAGCTGCAATGTGAGACATTTCTAATGAACATTTGTATGTGTATGTGCTGCCTGTCAGTAGAGATGATCAGCTAAATTTGCTTTAAAACGTATTCATGTTTCTCAATCCAATGAAATCAGTTTTTTATTGTAAGTTAAAAGCTACAGTGATTTTCTTAATATCTTAAAATTACTGGAATTCTATTTTCCATCTTGGAAAAGGTAAGTCAATAGTCTCTATTATATAAAAATTGTTGCAAAAAGTAATTTTAGCCTTGATGTTGGCATTTCTTAAGAATTACTTCATAAATTATCAAAGATAATGTGGAATAGCAGCTTTATTTCCATAACTGTGGCTAAAGTTGTTTGAAGTAGATTTTATCTTTTAGAGTAGTGGTGTATCAGAAGTATAGAGGACTCATAAACAATGTCATGCACACACAAATGCTTTTTAACCACCCTATTTTTAGACTCATTCACTTAATCATCGACGAGCAGTTCCAGGCCGTAAAAAACAGTTTGACATCCTTCTAGCTGAACACAAAGCTCGATCCAGGGAAAAAGAAGTTGCAAAAGACAAAGAGCATCCACCATCTGCAAGGGAAAGCTATCAGAGCCAGCCCACACCAGCACAAGACTCTCTGTCAGGATCCTCAGTGAACTCTGGGCAAGAATCTAAAGTAACATCTCCTGCAAAATCTAGACCACCAAATTCTGTACTTCCAAGGTAAGCAGCTCTCCAGTGTGGAATGTTACATTCTGAAGGTGCTGTAGGAAATTTCTTAGTCTCATACAGCTCTTGTATAAGCCTTTGAGACTTCTTTAGCCTATTGCACAATAAAACATACTAATATAAGAATTTCTGCTAGCTTATGTTAACTAAACTCTGTCCATGGTAGCCTGTGACCTAATTGGGAATGAGGAAAGGAATAGTGTCTACCTTTGGCTCAGAATCTCAGACTAACTGCATTTTTTTGGCTAAAATGGTCAGTAATAATTAGAAAAGATTATATTCAAGTCATTTGGTCACAATTGAGAATAAAAATCTGTTTACATGACTCAGTCTAGGTCTTAGTGGTAAAATTCTGCACATTTATGTAGAATTTTTCTCCAGAAATACTTTGCCAATTACATCAATTGAATTGTTGTAAAAAAAGCTGTAACTTAGTGTTGATTTAAAACTATTGATATGAAACCATCCATAGCATGTCTTCCCTTGTTTTGAAGATTTTTCTTAGAAAGGACAAAAACAGTCTTCAGAAGGACAATGAAAACTTCTGAAGGCATCCTTTTGCAAAAACCAGTGTGAGGTATTTGATCCACTGAATTCTAATTATCCTCTGGAAAACATCCCATATGTTTTGTTTGTAGGATTTTTTGGTACTAATTTTGGCTGGAGTGCATAGAGCTAAATTAGTTGGCTTTGTTCATAGTTATATTTTTTCACAATTCATTTCTTTGCAGAAACCTTGGTCAGGATTGGGTGCTCATTTTGGGACTTTCCTACCTCAACAGTCCCTGTTTCAAAGAGATACTATATTTGCTGTCTCAGATCTTATGGTGGTAGCTGTTTCCAATGTTTTCTGTGTGGCCACCAAGCCTCAATGAAGTTTTATTCCTACGGTGGCAGGGTGGGCCTTGCACGGTTTGAGTGAAAAGACAATGAAAGAATAACCACAGATGAATTGGTGCTTCTCTGCCTAATTCTTGTAAAAGCAGTGGCCTTAGGCAGTCCTTCCATAGAGAGGAGCACAGGCAGACAGGTGGAAATGGGGTTTAGTCGGTGTTACAGTCAGAGTAGCAAGACTGGACTGCAGTTCCCTGGGAGCCAGCTGCAGAAAGTGCAGAGGCAGTAGGACTCGAGGAGGGTTTTAGCAGTCATGCGTTGGATTTGTGCAGTCTGCATTTCTGTTTCTGCTGCAGCGCCTCTGCTGGGTTGTCCTGCCCGGTTTCCGAGCAGCCGTGGAAGCCTTGCTGCCTCTCGCTGGGGGCCGGCGAGCCCGCGGCTCTGCTGCTGCGGCGGCACGGCCGCACCGGGGGCTCAGCCGGGGGCTCAGCTCCGCTCGGCCCAGCCCTGCGGCGGCAGCTGCGGCGCTGCTCCTGTGCTGATGCCATCGCTGAGCAATCCCGGCTCAGGTCAGGAGAGGGCTCCTGTCCGCAGGCTCGGGGACTGCTCTGTCCTCAGAGCAGGAGTTCATGAGACTGAAGATCATCTGCAGATTTCACCCAGTGTGGACACCTCCTCCAGCCTCAGAGCTCTCCATACATACTTGGTTGTACGGACTGAAATTGAGAATCTTTTCCACTCCCACTTCTAGTCTAATCTGTTTTCAAACTACTTTTGAAAAGCAAGGCACCATCATACCCTGTGGTGCAAAGACATTCCTACTTTATTTCATTGCATTTTAGATAAAGGTAAAGAAAACCTGCATGCTGTGAGGAGTTCTCCCAGTTACTTCACTCACTAATCTACCTGCAGAGGAGGTCAGCTAAACACTCTTGTATGTAGTACACTAATTTTAGTAGGATTTTCATAACTGGACCCTTGGGCTTAATCAAGTAGCAGTGTAATGGTTCAGTGTAAGAAGATTTTATATACCTGATTTTTAATTGTGTTTTAAATATACTTTGCCTCTCTCAAGAGCTGAAATCCAACTTCGTGACAAATTTTAAATTTCAGGCAATAGAAGGGTGCTTCTGCTAACATTATCTTCATGGCAACCCCACAATGTAGCTGACCAAATGTCAGCTATTCAATGTCTTTTACTGTCCTTGTTTACTTTGATCATCTCTGGCATCATTAGCTTTGATGCTTGATGCCAGCAGGTAGGTTTGTAGAGCCTTTGGATACTGATGACTTAAATGTATATTCTCCTTCTAGACCTTCATCTGCAAATAGCATAAACAGCAACAGTTCTTCAAACCACAGTGGGTACGTACCAGAACTGCCACTGCCTTCCATGGGAGGAGATATCACGAGCAGATTGTCCAGTGATGAAGGAGAAGCGGATGGAGCTGAAGAATCTGAGAAATTAGACTGTCATTTTTCTGGACACCATCCCAGACCTCTTGGGGTATGTGTCAGTCTCTGGCATGCCTTGCCATTTTTCTTACATAATTAGGGAGGGGAGAACAAATAAGTAATTTAATAAGAAGGTAAGGAATGAAGACCTTACATTCTGAAAACTGTTCTAAAGAGAAAAAATACATTTAACAGAATAGGGTAAGGATGGGATAAGGTAGGAGATACATGGATGTAGGACAAGGTGGGCAGCAGAAAATCAGTCGTTCTGTTTTTAGATTGTCCTCTAAGCAGACCTCAAATTGGGTGTAGTTCTGTTAAACTGAAGAAAGTTGCATTGCTTGAAATGTGGCATGAGCAGGTACTCTCTTGGTTGTTGCAGTTCTTACAAAACTACCTTGCAGCTGGTGGCAGAAGGCTAGTACAGTGCACCATTCATTTCTGTAGTCTGGTTTTAAGCAGTAATTAATATTCATTTATATGCCTGTATGTGAAATTACAAGGTATTGTTTCATTCATCTCAAAATGGAAAGGCTCTGGTGGTGGCTCAAGTATATGTTTGAGCAGCTGGTTTTGTCTTTCTCCTGTGTTAGTGAGAAATTTCACTGTAAGTAGTGAAAGCTGCTTTGTGATATTATCTCTGCAGTGTGAATTTGTTTACACTGTTCAAACCAAGAAGCAACGGAAGAACTCCAAAGTTCTTAGGAGTTGATTCTCATAAAAATTGAGCCAAGGAATACACTTATGTGCTTTCTGTATGATATGCAGAATGAAAGAAACATTGTGATAACTGGTAACATTGTTTGTATTCCCAAGAGCAAAGGAGAACTTGTTACTGTCAGACACCAGGAAAAAGTATGACCCAAACATTAAATGACTGTCAGATGAGACTTACAGAGAAAATGAGAATTACTGTAGTCCACATAATACTATGATATGCAGAAACCTCCTGTTTCCTTGGTACTCTGGTATGCTACTTTGGTTTTGCTGACTGCTTCTCTATGAATTAAAACTGAAGGTTCACTGCATGGGTGCCCACGCAATTCAGAAAATAATCTAAGTGCAGCCAGTTCTTGTACATGCCTCAGCAGTGAGGCGTGGCTGTCAATAGCCATTTTGGTTTAGGATCCTAGTGCTGTTTAAAGGCAAACCCACTGACTCATCTGTTCTCTGAAATCTTAGCATCTCAGCTGAAGCAGTTCCTGGTAGTGAAACCAGTTCTTAGTCTGTATCAGTGTGAAGTCAGAAAAGATGGTGTAAATCACCTCCAGTTCATGCTAAATTGCTGAATTTCCTATTCAAGTAGACTGTTTTCCTTATGAAGTCCCTCTCCTGGCCAGGTGGCAATAATTCACTGGGGGAAAGTCAGTAGCTACTTAAATTGCCTCTTGGTGATACTTGATGTTAGTGGTTGTTCACTGGAAGGTGAGGCTAGTTTGTCAACTTAGATGGTGGTTTTAATTAACCTGTTTAACCTTGTCATGAAACAAACTTAAAATGAACAATTGTAGTCAGCACTTGCTGTCCATTAAGCTGACAAGTGCTTTGAATGGATGCTCTTCTACCACATCAGTGCTTCTGCTGTCAGCCAGAACTGGTGTGACTGGGTCCCTTGTATGATGGAGAGTTGTCTTGTTTTTTGAGGATGATTTGTAACAGGTTTCTCTCCTACAAACAGGCATTGCAACAGTTCTCTGCATCATGTAGATCAGTAAGACTGAGCTGAAGCAAGAGCAGATTCCTGATTGTGACATTTCAGTGTAGTAGGACTTTTCAGGAAGTTCTCCAGAGGAAGTGGTTGCAAGTACTCCTGAGCTCTGCAGAATTCTCAAAATATTTACTACTCCTCCAGTTGATTTTCATGCACTGTGAAGGGTGTATCCCATGTTCTGTTGTAGCACAGATGCCATGGATGATAATTTACTTTTTTACTGAAATGTCAAGGATTTGTTTATTAAGTAGCTACTAAATATGTTCCCATTGCACTTTTTTTCCTCTTCAGTTGTATTTTTATTGCTGTCATGCAAAGATGAGATTACTGTGTACACACAGTACAGTTTAACTTGTCTCTCTGAGGCAGTAAGAATTTTTTCTTTAAAAGTACCTCAGCAGTTAAATTCTTTCTCAGACACTTAATTGTTAATGAAGTATGAAATATACTTTACACTAAGCTGAAATATTATGCACATATTTCATAATTATTAAAAAAACTTATTTATGCTGTAGATAGTAAAAACTGCATTTTAAAAGAAGTTTTTATACGCATGATACAAATTACAACGATGTTCCTTGATCTATCAGTAAATATTTCATAATGAAGAAATACATTTTTCTAAGCAACATTGAAATACCTTTTCTTTCAGTTCTGTTCATATGGCAGTCGCTTAATGGGAAGAGGGTACTATGTCTTTGACAGAAGATGGGACCATTTTCGATTCGCACTGAACTCCATGGTAGAAAAACACTTGAACTCACAGATGTGGAAGTAAGTGGGATTTTTACACTTGGTGGGTAATTTACACTTTTAATTCTGTAAAATTTCCATGGCCAGCATTTGCAAAATTACCTCTGTATTAGGGTACAGCAGTAACGTGTACAAATCTGCTCTTCTCTGTTAAGGAATATACAGCCCAACAGAACAATCTCCTAGTCCAACATAAATTTCTGCCAGATTTAGGACTCTTTCTAGTCCCTAAGAATCCAGATTTTTGCTTAGAATTTCATGCCTTTGTTATGCCCCTGTATCACCCATTTAGGCTTTGTTGTACAAGACTCATGAGTTGTAAGATAAGGAACTTGGTGCACATCTGTCTGTATGTAAGATGGAATATGATAGGTTTTTAATCTATAGTGCACTTACTGCCTTTGGGATCTTAAAATTCTGATTATTACTCACTGTTGAAGCACCTCTCTATCACATATGCAGGTTCCAAGCACTATAGGCTTTGATTACACAGATCCATTAAAATAGACTGCACTTCTAAAATAGATGTTAATTCTTTTTAAAAAAAAGTAATTAAAAGTTCATGGCATCTGCAGATAGGATTGATTTTTTTGGGATATTCTGCTCTAGAATATGCATTCTTCTTCCAATGTAATGATGCTAAAGTGCAGTGTTTCATGTCACTATTTATTATCAGGACTGTGTTATATTCATTGGATGCCAGCCATTAGATAAACAAGGTTTGATTTTTATTTAAATATATATTTTTAAGCACTAAAGCTTGGCTTGTCTGACTAACCTGGTAACTTAGTGATAACAGTGCCATTGTGCTAGGAGATATAGTTTGGAAATGATTGGTCCTGCCATAAAAGAGCCAGTTTCATGTCTGTTCAGAGACTGATCGGGCTCAATCTGCTTTGTAAATCTGTGAACTAGTGTCTGTCACCTTCCACAAATAAAAATATTTTAGTTTCCTTAAACAGGAGGCTTAAAATTCCTTATCTATTGGCTTTGTTTGTCAGGAGAAAAGATGGTTGGGCATCTGACAAAACATGTACCACTACTAGTACAAATTAATACAGAAAACAAAACCTCTATAGTAGTTACTTGATACCAGAAGTAAACAGGCCTTATCCTGCTCTTACTAAATCTGATTTTAAACGTTTTCCCAAATTCTAGCTGTTTATGTAACTGCTAATATTTTAATGAACTCCAGCCATGCTCACTTGTCTGTGTAACACAGGAAACTGACAGTGCCTAACCCCTGGTTTGTTCCTCTGCTGTCCTCAACCCTCCTCTGGACTGACCTTTCCCTGTGCTCCCCAAGCAGGGCTGGGTATGAGGCTGCCATTCTATAGCTCTGCAGCTCTGGCCAGAGGTACAAGGATGCAGGGTCATGTTTTCAGAACTGTAACATTAACAAAGTACTTTTATCCCTAGTTCTCATAGTACTTTGCAAAGGTGGGTAGGAATTGTTGGCCCCTCTTTTGAAGAAACCTGAAGAACAGCTCTGATAAGCAGCTTTGTTTGCGTTGCAAGTGGCAGGCAGTAGGACTTCTGATTTCTGGTGGCATGGACTGAATGTAATCCCTTATGTAACTGTGCCATAAACAGTGTTCTGTCCAAGACTCTCCATAGGTGGAATACCTGGAGAGAACACTTGTAATTAGGATTTGATTTATGATAAAACAGCACACCTAGGGCTGCTCTGTTATCGTACTTCTGTGAGGGCAAGAGTATGCCTTGAAAAACGGGAAAGGTGTCAGTAGTGAGGATAACAAGGGCAGAGTTATGGGGCTGTACAGCTTTTTAGCAGAGAGAAATAGGATTAAACTGTGAATTAAGTCTAAATAATGGGAAGAGCTCACATAATAGTTTTCAAAGAGACATTATGAAGATCTGGTTCTTTGATAACACCACACTAGATAAAGTAATAGATGATGGCTGAATGGAAAGGCATTTTGAATGCATCCTACTAATTTCAAAGGTAATATTATTAGATTTTCTTCTCAAACCAGTATTCAGCTGTTTATAAAGCTTATCAAGCTCTGTTTAATATTTTGTCAATTTTTCAATATCAGTGAAGATGAATCAATAATTTACGTGTTTAATCCCATCTAACCAGCTCTCAAATGAGCTATGGGAATAGCACTGCATTTGGAAAGGGATGATTTCCTTTTCATGCTCAATGATTAAGTGCCTCACAACCCCCCAGACTGGCTGGTTTACTACCTTAATGACATCTAAGCTATGAGTTTAGGTTGATATGGAAACTGTTGCACAACTTGAACTTTGAAGCAAAACATATGCAATTAATGAAATACAGTGACTAGGATATGTATAGGTGCCACTGTCAGGCATTTTATTTGTATTTCTTAATTGTTTGGTAAAATAAGAGAAGGAAAAAGGAAATTAAATTTGTAATAATGTGTTTAAATTATAATACTGCACACTTAATTGCTGTATGTGACTGGTAGAACAGAATAGGAATCAAAATTGTAATGAATTAGGTTTGCCTCTGAATAAGTTAGTGGAAATTATTTCCTATCTGCATTCTATGATGGGTTTTTATATGTATCTCTCTTCTTTTTTTTTTTTTTTCCTCTCCTTTTCTGTTTAGGAAAATTCCTCCTGCGGCAGACAGCCCCATGCCTTCTCCAGCAGCACATGTCTCCACTCCTTTTCCAGCCTCAGTCTTACAGCCCTTCAGCAACCCCAGTGCAGTGTATATTCCTTCAACACCTATCAGTTCGAGAATCACTTCTTCCTACATAATGACATCAGCCATGTTATCAAATGCAGCCTTTGTGACAACGGCAGAGACGAATTCCATTATGTCTCACACCACAGCTTTTCCTCACGTGGCTGCAAGCCTAAGCATCATGGACTCAACTTTTAAGGCGCCATCAGCTGTGTCACCAGTGCCAGCAGTCATCCCTTCCCCATCCCACAAGCCATCCAAAACAAAAACCAGCAAATCCTCAAAAGTGAAAGACCTCTCATCTCGGAGTGATGAGTCTTCAAGTAACAAAAAGAAAAAGCCGCAGTCGTCGTCGTCTTCATCGTCGTCATCGTCCTCATTATCTTTGCAGACATCTTCCTCATCTTCATTTTCAGGGTCCCACAAAAAGAACTGTGTCCTGAACCCCAGTTCAACGTTGAACTCCTATCAGGCAACATCCTCCTATAACAGTGTGTCTGTGCACAATACCAATAATGGAACAAGCCCACTCAGTGCCAAATCGGAGCCCTCAGGACGGACTTCATTGTCAAGTAGTTCAACAGACTCAGTGAAACACATGAGCATGGTAGTGAGCAGTATTGACTCTTCTAACCTGTCTGTATCTTCTCTCGTGCACCACTCAGGGGACCACTCCCTGGGAGCACATAATGCAGTGTCTTCTCTACCCCTTTCTTTTGACAAATCAGAAGGAAAAAAACGTAAAAACTCTAGTTCTAGTAGCAAAGCCTGTAAAATCACTAAAATGCCTGGTATGAATAGTGTTCATAGAAAGAGCACTGCCAACCTTATTTCTGCGGTGCCAGATCCTACAAGCAGCTCCATCTCTCGGCAGGTAAGGGACTCTTCCAGTTACTTTTTTGCAGATAATGTCTGACTTCCTTGAAATATTTCATGCATTCTGAAAAGAAAATACCACATTTGCTTCAGATGGGTTTTCATCACACAGCTTACCTTCTAGGTTAATACAGAAACGTATTTGTATTTGTTTTGTACCAGTCATAGAAAGATGTTTTGAAGATTTA
>VZRX01012838.1:0-12635 GCA_013398075.1 Notiomystis cincta
AAAGGAAAAGGAAAAAAAAAATCCAGATTTTTTCACATCTCTAACCTTGTTACTTCTTCATCCTCTTCTGAGCACTAATAATTATTGTTTAATTCACCTTTCACTGTGAACAAATAAAATGTGTTTTATCATCTTAATCTGGCAAAAACATATCATTATACTCTTTTGCAAATAAAAAAGCAGAAGTGAAGACATATTTCTTTCATTCTGTATTATTACTTCTGAAAAATTAACTTCCTCTAAAAGAAGATAACTTAATTTCTATGATTACGTTATTTCTTCCTTCCTCATCTACCTAGAAATTTGAAAAAGGAATCATTCCATCAATACCAAAACTTTCTCCACATGAAATATTTATTTGCTTTTCCCTTTTCTGGTCGGGACATAAAAGCAAGGATTCTTGCATGGTTATACACACCCAGCAAGACAGAGTTAAGAAAAACAGCAGTTACTGGATTCATATGGAAATCAGAGCTCTAAGACAGTTACTTTTCTGTGGGGGGAAGTGTCAGGATTGCACAGGAAGTTCTTCAAACATCTTGGGAGGGGTTGGGGGACGAGGCCTTGCTGTGGTGAATACAAACAGAAATTACCACATTATTATAGTTGATTTTTGACAAAATCAATCTCCTCCATGTCAGCCATGTACTAACATGCAATATTTTTCTCTAAACAGTCACCATCAGAAGAGGTGGACAGTATGTGGACACATAGTGGACAGACAGTGCAAGATTACTTATCTGTAGAGTACAGAGATCTAGAATTAGGAAGCCACATTTCTCCACTTCAGCAGAGACAAAAAAAGTTGCAATCAGGGTGAGGGCTGTCGACTCCTGTTTCAAGATCAGGCAGTGTATCCCTTGTGCCCTGTTGGGTTAAGTGCTTTAGAGAGACCAAAGATGACACTGACCCTACTGAGACGAGCTCACAAGTTTCTTTTTCCTTTAAACTAAAAGCTTTAACACAGTAGTTGTGTTGAGAAATGTACCATCCTTGATCTTAAATGAAATAACAAAGGAAGACATTCAGATGAGAAGTAATCTCTAGTGGCCTGAATACAACCAGGACACATCAAAGTATTGTAAGACATTGTTCTTGGGAAGCCCTGCTTCCCTTGCACACTTTCAAAGGGCACTGTGCTGGTATGAAGTGTGCTTAGGCTGATTGCTAAGGCAGAGTCTGGCTGACACACAGAGACTTCATTCAGCCTCATCCCTATGTTGGCGAAGCTCTACTATAGCTCATTCTGGCACCCTGAGTGGAAGCAAAGCCCAGGCAGGCCCTGCACTGATATCTGATGTTATACAAGAAAGGCATTTGCCTTTGCATTACATTTGAATATTTAAAATCTTTCTCTGAAAGTAGTTGGGGTTTTTTTTTCTCCCTGACTAGCCTAACTTCAGACATCGAATTAATATTTCAGCAATTCTAAAGTTTACCTGAAAACTCCTTCCTTACATTATTCAGTATTTCCCTTTGAAAATTCAAAAATTCACAAAATTAGGAGGCAGTGTTCTCAAGAAAAAATAACTTGCTGGAAGTCACTCCTGTTCCTGATTGATCCCCACAAATAACATATAGTCAGAATTCTTTGACTAAGCAGCTGAATAGAAACATCCTACCCTAGCATATCTGATTATTCCTTAATAAGACTATGGGGAAAAATGCAGATTTCTCCTCTATAAGTAATTGTAGGGAAAAAAACCCAAACCAAACCAAACCACACACACACACACACACACACACACACAAAACCCAACAAAAAACCAAACCAAACCAAACCAAACCAAACCCCAAAACAACAAAATCAAAACAAACAAAAAACCCAAACCAAACCAAAAAACACAAAACCCCAACCCACTTCTGAATTAGTACATGCCACCCAAAATTCCAATGGCTTGACATATGGCAGAGAAGAATTTAGAAAGTCCTTGGGAATTCATGCTCACAAATCTCAATTTACAGAAGGAAATTTCTTCAGTGTCCAGTTTGTGTGTGGTGCATGAACACACTCAGAAACCTGTGTCACCTCAGTCCAACAGCATTTTCAAAGAAAACATTTTTAGAAGAATTCCACTGCTTGAAGACTGCAGCTGAGCAGGCTTAGGGAGGCAAGATGATGCCTGAACTTGGCCAGAGTCCTACATGTGCAGAACTCCTTAAACACTGACAATTTACATCCATTCATGTGCCGTAACTGCGAGAAGATTTGAAGTTACAGCGCAAGCTGAAGAGACCATTGTTTGTTTGGCTCGTCTCTCTTCCACGTAATAAGAAAACCAAAAGTGCTGCCTATATTAACGAGATAACAGAATGTACCCTAAAGAAAAAAAGAACTTGCATGCGTGGGCCGTATTTCTCCTTATTTTTGTGAAACAAACTGTAGATCTATGTGATTTTACTTTTTAAATAAACTTTTATTTTCTTCTGCAGAACAATAGCTTCCTCTGGTTCGGAAGCACTTCTGCTGCCACAGAAATTTAAAAAATCATGCCCTTGCTTTGACACTGAACAAACAAAACACCATAAACCCACAAAATAAAAAGTGAACACTGAACAGGAGTATTTCTATCCCTTTTTCTTCCCAAAGAATTCTAAGAAAAGCTGAGAAGTCAATTAAGTTACTTCCATCTAGGTAGTCTTAACGTATTTCAAATGTACCAGGTTTGTATGTTTTATCATTGTTCCCCTTCCAGCTCACAGAAATTGAAGTTGTTCAATTTCTATTAATCATCCCCAGGTAGCAGTAGAGCACTTCTACCTGGTTTCAAATTCCACTCTGAGTGAAAGAGCAGTCAGGTGCTCTCACTCAAAAAACAATAACCTTGTCAAGGCACCTTTTGTGCCTGGCTTGTAAAATTTAAAATGCTGACTCTAGTCAACACATCAGCATGCAAAATTAAGTGAGTCCGATTGCACTATAACTTAAAATGAAGAAAATGCTCCAGTGAAGAACAGCTGTTGCACAGAACTAGAAAAAACATACATATTATCCCTGCCACTTAAAAAACTCAAAAAACCCCAATGAATTTAAGATACATTTTATACCAGGTAGCAGTGAAGGATCAGTGACTATTACTTGTACAAGGCTTCATTTTCTAAATTTTTTCTAAATCAAAACTTCAAGTTACCAAGTCTCTTAAGGGTCCTGAACATTATCTCAGGTATTTCAATTTAATTAATTTTCAATTACTTTTGCACTATTTCAATCCAGCTATTGCCTCCTATGTTCTTGCTCTAGTCATTCCCACATTAACAAATTGCAAGATTAATGAACTTTAATTGATAAGATAAAAATACTTGCTTTTTGAAAATGATAACATTTTTCCATGCATCAAAATATGTATTACAACGAATAATTGCTTTTATTTCTGATGTCCAAGAACTAAAATGAAGGCCCTGCCCTCCAAGAAGAATCAATGAAAGAAAAATCAGGATTCAGCCGTTTTCCCTCTACAATAATCCAGCTGTAACTCTGGCCAAAATAGACATTTGGAAATTTTTAGTAATCAAAAGTTTCTGCAAACAGGAGGTAAAATCCCCATATTGATTTCCTAAATTAATTTTAACAAGATCATGAAAGTGAGAATTTTAAGGCATTAACACCAACATTGCCATTCTAGTCCCTAATATTTTTAGCAGTGTGACTTCAAGATAAAATATACACAAAAGCTAAAAATTTCTTCTTTTCCTGTGGCAGTCCAACCAAGTGAAAAAAAACAAATTTAAATGAACAGAAATGGAATTTTAACTCAGTGTTCAGCATCGGAACTTTGGGAATAATTTCAATATTGTAAAAACATATATACAGCATTGACAGGAAGACTTCAGAGGAAACAATTTTTTTTAAAATATAGGTCAGAAAACTAGAAATGTTGTTTACTCTGTATGGTTTTGCTAAACTAGTTAGTACTTTATACCCTAACTGAGCAATTTAAATAAAAATAAAGCATTACTTATTCTTGTAAAATCCTGAAATATGCTGGTAGGTCAAAACCTAAAGACTTTTAACTACTTGATGAACCTATGAAGGATTTCCATAGTTCCTAGAAATCCATTAACACAGACCTAGTAGCAGAATTCTTTAACAAACTGCTAATAAATAAGAGAAAAACATGGAATAAATGTAAAGATAATATTTATTTTATAAGTTATTAAAAAAATCCAAAACAAACCCCCAAATACTGCAAGGATAATATTTAAAAAGTAATTTGATTTTCTACATAATTATTTCTGATTTTCCAGAAAACTAAAATATGAGCAAACCTGTATCTGTCTTCCTTGACCTTTCTGACAATTGCAGAAATGCATTCTGGAACTTATTCTGTCACCTGTGAGGCTGGAAATGAAATGTTGCATTTGATCATATGCATCAAGCAGTATGCCAGGCAGAAGATAAAATAAGCACATAAGGTCTGTTGCCCACTGTGACTGAGCTGGGGAAGTATAAAAGCAGGAGCCTGGGTTAACACACAGTATGAACACACATGCATGCACAGAAGACAGAAAGGCCTCAAACAACAAAGGCACTTTTGATTCAGGCAATTTTATATAGTTTTTCATTTGCGTTATTTGTGTATTTTAAAAAAAGCAACTGCAATGATAAAAAATGCAATGGCACAGTAAAGCATTAAGGAACTGAAAGCCCATTTCCTTATGCCAGGCCTCCTTCAAATACTACTGAAATACGTATAAAAAACTCTGCTGCATTCTGTTTTCATGACACACCAAGATACTTAAAGATAATTCCTTGATGTTACAAGAAATAGATAATTACAGGCAAGGAATACATTATTTCATTCATTTGTTTTACCAAAATATAGTTATATATCATGAAAACAATGTGGTAATTATTTTTTTTATATTGGCACAACTTATAGTTTCATAGATAATTTAAAGGGGACCTGAGGCAACAACTGATCATTTTTTCAAAGGCAGAAAAAAATGCAAATTGCTCATGAACAGACCAGTCATATCTCTAAGGTTATTCAGTTGCCATTTAATTTTCGTTCTATATTAATGCCAGCATTTCTTGCTCTTACAGGGGTGGCTTCACCTACCATCTACTGACCAGCAGCTGTCCCTCATGCAAAACTTAGTAAAACAGACTATAAAACTAAGTTGCTACAAACCATTCCCATTTTTCCTTTCCCCTATTTGAGGAGATCTACTTGAAAAAAACTTCTTTACCATTTGCCTTTAAAAATACATAAATACCATGTCTGCACTTATTTCAGGACTTCATGTCATGGGTTTAATTAGTTCCAGGTGTCTCGTGTAACTTGACACATGGTAGGTTATCTATTTGCAATAAATTAAATGCTACGGATTTCTGAAGTCTTTTGGAGTTGTTATTGAAAAGCCCAAATACAATTTTAAGTTATTGAAATTATTTTTAATCCTATTTGACTGTAAAACTGAATTCTTTAGTAAGTGTAAGTCTAAATATAGAGAACGGAGAAGAAAAGCACTTAATTCATTTGGCAAGTCCTTAAATATCACACAAAATCGCTCTTATCATGAAAAATAAAAATGTCAAATCCTGATGGATCACCAGATAGTGAATGATGGGTAGTTTTCATGTTTGGAGATTTGAATTCTATGATAGGCTGAATCTGAGCAATTTAGGGATAGAATATAGTATGCCAGGAGGAGAAGAAAGAAATACTAGTGAGGAAAATTGTTAAAAGAAAGGTATTTTCACACAGAATCAACCTGGTGGCTTGAAATGTCAGAGACTGTGAAGTAGTGAAGCTGGTTCACTACTGTCTTTTACTAGATTTAGCACTATTAGATTTGAAGAAATTGAGTGCAAAACACTGAATGAGATCCTTATGCAGCAGGTTATGACACGTGCCTTACAGAGGTAGAAGATGCTGGAGGCTGAAAAACCTTTTCAGGGCTAAAAGAAATATGGGTGACATGAGTATAAGCAAGGGTTTCAGACAAAAAAACATTTCAGGGTTTATTTACAAACCATTAAAATTCAGCTGTATATTAATTAGATATACTTAAGCCAGACATTGTATTTCTCTATTCCTTTTTGTATCTATGAAGATTCATGGATGAATACAGCAAGGTCAAAGTACAGAAGTCATGAAGACTTGGCAGACAACTATCAGATGAGTTAGCAGAGACTACTAACAAGGACTGCATGTGCAAATATGTAAGGACAGCTTTAATTTTTTCACCTAGTAGAAAGAATTTGCAATTCATAGGAAACTCCTATTTGTAAATGTATATTGGAATCCTAGAAGTAATCCGGACAAATATTTCTCCCAAAGCTGCATGAACTAAGATGAGAACATTTAAGAGCATAAGCATTCCATTCCAATAAACTCACTGGGATGGTGTTTGTATCAACTCTGTTAGTCCTCTCAATATCATTTATTCAGGCCAAAATTTACTAATTACATGAGCAACTTCTTTAAGCAACTTCTTTACGTGGTCATAAACCATTTTTTTGTTGTTGTTGTTTTCCTTGTATCTGTGAAACACTGATCTCAGGAATCCAGATCGAATACTTCACTTTGTAAAAGAACGTACAGAAAATCTGGCCATTACAAGTTAGAGACCCAGACAGCCTTTGTGTGAGCACAAAGCTTCACACCATTATCAGCAGATCATTTTCTCATGTGCAGACCCTCTCTCAGGTTTCCATGTAGAGGCCAAGGTGGATGAACTCAATCACACAGGTTTGGTCAGGTCAGTCTGTAACAGCAGTAGTATGAAGACCTTCTAGTTTTCATCTCAAAAATGGGAGAGCCAGCACAAAAAATTACTGTGGTCTGCACATTAGTTTGCGTTTTCTGACTGCCTCGGGGAGCCCAGCAGACACCTGTCCTGACAGCAGAGTTAACACAGCTTGTGCTGAGCAGTGATTTATTGCTTTTAGTGACAAACATTTAAAACTGCCCTTTGGTTATTTTAAGTATCAGCAACTTAGCTAAAAGCTCTTTCCAACTTGCACAGCTCAAGAAACCCCATGAGAACTTTCTAAGGTTGGACTTGTTCCAAAACTCTCAAGGAAGAAGCAAAGCTTTCATAGATATGCATGAGTTTTAGCTCCATAATAATTCTTCCTTCATAAATGCTGTGCTCATCATCCATGCTACCAAAAATAGCATATGCAACCCTTTTTACTCTTGGCAATTATGTACCGTATAACTATATTTAACAGAGAAAGGAGCCTGCAGAGGGATGCTTATACAATGAGGTATATATAAAGGGACTGAATGATCAAATTGCCTGTTTCAAGAGTATAAATATTTTATGTTTACAGCCAAGGAGTGTTCAGTAGAAGTCGTTTTCCCTTGAAGTCTGGGTGACTTTTGCAAACTCCTGCCACATTCTAGCAAAGTTGAATGTGACAAGAGACATGGATTACTTTTGTAAATGAAAAGTGCCGAGCTACCCGCGGGCTCTCCTGGGCAGACTGTTACAGATGATTCAGTAAAAGGAAAATAAGCTGAGGGGAGCAGCTGTTCACACTGACAAAAATGCCATGCACCATTCATACTGTTAGGTGAATATTCAAAGGCAAATGTAGGAAGCATTTCTGTTGGTGGCTACTTTTCTTTTCTATTCAAAAATGCAGTTTTTGAATATACTCAAACCAGCCCAATCTTCCTAGCTGGAGGTGTGCTCAGGCAGTCTCTGCAGCAGCTTTAACACTTCTGCCCTTATTGTTTTTCCTTCTCATTATTGTATAGGCAGCTCTTCCCCAGAAAACACAGTTCCAAGAGCATCTTATAGACTCAAAGAATGATTTGGGTTGGAAGGGATTTTAAAGATCATCTAGTTCCAACTCCCTCACCACAGGCAGGGACACCTTCCGCTAGACCAGGTTACTCAGAGTCCCATCCAACCTGACACTGAACACTGCCATGGTTGGGGCACCCACAGTTAACCTGCTCGAGAGCCTCACTATCCTCACAGTAAAGAATTTCTTTCTAACATCCAATTTAAAGGTACTCTTAGTTTAAAACCATTCCCCTTTGTCCTACATGTCACTACATGTCCTTGTAGAAAGGCCTTCTCCATCTCTCTTGTAGGCTCCCTTAAGCTACTGAAAGTCTGTAAGGTCACCCTAGAGCCTTCTCATTCCAGGCTGAACAGCCCAACTCTCTTTTTTTTCCCATAGGTGCTCCAGTCCTGTGACCATCTTCATACCTGTGTCCTGGACTGTCTCTGACAAGTCTACGTCTGTCCTGTGCTTGGGATCCCTGAGCTGAACAAAGAACTCCAGGTAGGTTTGAACAACAGTGGGACAAAGGTGCAGAATCCCCTCCCTCGCCCTGCTGGCCATGCTACTTTTGATGCAGCCCAATATACAGTTGGCTTTCTGAGCTGTGAACACACATTGCCAGGTCATGTCCAGCCTCTCATCCACCAGCACCCTCAAGTCTTTCTTGACAGGGCTTCTCTCAATCCATTAATTTCCCATGGAATGATATCATGGAATGAGAAATGTGCAACTCCCCCATGGTGGAAACCTTTGACAGAGACACAAGTATTTTAGAGGCTTCATAGACATGCTCTGTAACCAATTCTTTTGGGTCATTCATAACACGACAAACTTCTAAACTGTGCTCTTAATAACTCACAGCCTGCTTAAAAGAGATTTTCCTCCAAAATTCAGTGGTTCTTCAAAGTAGCAAAAATGACCCACGCATAGGTAACAAGAGATTAAGATGCAAGAAAACATACAGGCATTGATGGCTGGGCCTGGGCCAAGAGAATCATTTAGATTGAAGATTTCTAAAATATCTATAATCTGAGATCAAATATATTTTGTTTTCTTCCACTCCAGATGGTAAAGTTTTAAGTTAGATGGAAATTATACCTGATCATGGTATATTTTCCCCAGAAAATGCAAATAGAACTATAATCAAAGTACTTGTACGTGTAAGTTTTATGAAGAATTATACAACATGAGATACTCAAACTATTCTTATTAATCACACTAATGGGTGTGTAGGTAGGAGGGGGTGTTTGAAATAGTTAGCTGCATTCAAATTACATAACAAACTCAAGATGACTTGAAAAGTGAAGAAAAGTGCCTAAGAACAGTACTTTCACAATAAGAGTAGAATGTTAAAATACACATTCCCAAACTGCTAATCAATCAGGTTTTCTATTAACAGTGAATGTAAAAAGCATTATTTTCTGGAAGAATACTACAGGACTAGGAACCAAGAACACAAGTTCTAATTCTACCTTTCATTTACTTTTCTTGACTTTACATCTCTGGATTTGCCTTTATTGATAAATTTATTATTAGACTAGCTGCTGGTGTGGCTTTGGATGAAGGCAGCAAGTCATCTTTCAAACAACAGCCATGCTTTGGAGATGGCATGGGTCATAGGCCATTCCCAATAACCTGTGTGTGGCTGGTGTACTTGAGCATCTAAGAGAGTATGGCTGTATGGACAACAGGGTGTTTGATGCCAGGTGGCTTCATTGCTTACAGAACATACAGATACATTGGGTTTAGCTGCAGCAAACACTGCTGCTGCATTCTGTTTTTCTGTGTGTGCAAGTGGAGATGTTAAAACAGTGTAACAGACAAGGGAGCTTCTGTTTGCATAACCTTTGGAAGCACAAGGAGTTTTCAAAGTGGTAAGACTGTATTGGGCAAACATAGAGAATAACGAGAAAGAGCAGAAGGTTGAAGAACTGCCCCTTGTATCTAAACAAAAGGTGTTCTGGAACAGAAGGCATTTTCCCAAGGACAGCTAAGTAAAAATTCAAACAGAAGATAAATCGAGGAAGCATGATTTACTTTATGTATAAATGAAATATTTCTTTGAAACCTTTCTCTTTCTTGTCAGCTTGATCAAAAACCTACGTTATGATGTTTTACAATATTTCACACATATTGTACCATCTACTAAGTTCAAAGGACCATAGTTCTAGAATGGCAGAAGTCAGGCTCATAAGACTGTGAAATGGGCTTTATGAATAGGATGGACAAAACATTAGCTTGATGCTTTAATCAGGCTTGTGCTTTAATTCATTTAGCTTTCCTTCTTACTTTAAAGAAAGTGAAGCTAGATGACGAGAAGGGCAGGAATATAAAATCAGATTAATATTTTAGTTAATGTTACTGTCATATTAGATTCAAGTTAATATTAATTAAGAATGAAATTACATGAAAACACTTCTAGTATTTTACTAAACCTACAAAAGTTATGACATAAACACTTAGATATAATGCTGTGAGCCTGGTAAGAGCAGCCTAAATGTAGGAAAAGGGAATGTTAAAATGGCTGAGGACACAGCACTATTGCTTGCTGACACGCAGTTGCGTTAGAAATATTTTTACAATATCCTTACTAAAATAATTCTATGGGACAATGACATAACTTTCATCTCTGTGACACCAAACTATATTTTGGCCAGAGGAGAAAGGAATTACTACATTGCAAAACCCAAACTGAATGTGACACTGACAGTGTACAATGACATCGTTGGTTTATTTGTTTTTGCTACAGACTAAATATTTTGGGTCCATCTCTATACCTAAAAGCGGTATTCTTCTCCTTGCAGGCAATGATCTGCATGAGGAGATTTATCAGCACTTCAAAGAAAGCTTTCTTCTATACTGCGATTTTGAGACTTCATTAACACAGCAAGCATATTTCAGTCCTTGTTTTAGGAGCTGCTAATCTTCAAGATTCATACTGCCTAAGGAATAACAGCAGAGCTTATGTAAGTCACTCAGCAGGGAAGCTGCAATGGCAGACACCTTGGGGCTTTATTTCATTGTGGAGCTGCCACGTTACGGCAAGGCTTGATCACCCTATAATTATCCCAAGAAAAGTATGCTTCCAGGAGTCAACCACAATTCTTAGTGTTCAATTGCAGTCCTTTGTGAAATAAACAATTATATTACATTTGCCAAGGTGCAGAGAAAAAACAAAAGATATTTCAAATGCTAATTAAAAAAAGAAAAAACAGATGAATGATGCATTTAGTATTTCAAGGCAGAAGATTAGTAATATCAGGTAAGGCCTTGACAACCAGAAAATAATTTGTTTCACTTTCAAAGTCCTACTTTAAGAGGAATTTCTGTGAGTTTTATATTAGTCAAATATTTTTTTCCCATTTTTAACAAGTACTATGTATAAATATTGTGCTTGAAAATTATTTAAAAGACAATAAAAAAGGGTAATTTAGATAACCTTTAATTTGATAGAGACCTGAATTGGTCTTGATGATCTAGATGTAACTATAACTGCTTAAAAAAATCCTATGAAAAATTCAATAAGTAAAAGCATCACAATAAAAAGCAAAGTTTACAGGATTTTTTAAAAAATAAATTTTGAATCTCAAGATAAATATCTAGTTCTGAAAACATTTAAGTATTTACTTCTGAGGTAAATATTTTTGCCATCTACATTAATTTAGAATATAACTTTTTATATTTAATCCAAGTTTTCATTAAAAATATAAATAGGCATTTTTAAAAAATGCTCTTTAAGTTCTTCCTCATGTTATTCAAATGTTTTAATTGAAATTGTAATACTCCCTCTTTCGAAAAAAAAATTATTATTTTAAAATTTTCCAATGGATTTTTTAATACTCCTTTGAGATTTAAATATTCTTCCTAAAGGCAAATAAATGGGGTGGTTAAAAATGCAAAAGTTATTGCTTATTAATAGGACCTGCAACAAATATGGTTTTATTGCCAGGGTAATGCACTAAATCACTCTCTATACTAACAAGTTGAAATAAAGTGGAGTGCCTATGGGTATAAGTTTCTCCATTCAGCTGTCACATCAAGTGACAAAGGAATGTATGTGCTCATGCAATACTTCAGAAAATTCTTTTATGTATCTTTTCCTTTTTTTTTTTAACAGAATTAAGAGGAGTCATTGAAGCAGTACAAGACAGGAGAAAATTGAATTTTGTGCTCTGGAATAATACATGTGGTTTTCAGTGTGACAGTCGAAGCTGTAACATGAAAAGCAGGAAGCATAAAATCTTGATTAGACTGAAAGAAAAATAAAAGAAATGATAAGCCTTTATAATTTAGATTTTCTGTACAAGAGATGAAAAAATACAGGAAGTGGCATCTGCTCAAGTCTCAAGAGATGGAGATGTAAGTATAAGCAATCCTGTGCTAAACTGAACAAAAAATTTGATTTAATGGAAGCAGTATTTGACCCATGGCCATTATAGCCACCTTTAGGGAGAGCATGGGATATTGTTACTGTCTTCTTACAGAGAAATGTTACAGTTCCTACGGAAAATTAGTCATGTCATCACTGTATTTTATTCCAAAAGGCAAAAACTGCTGCCACAAAGTCACTTTATATTGATGGGATGTCAGAATATTCTTGTCCAATATTCCCCAATGTTTAATGCCCAGTCTTACAGTTCCTTAAATTAAAGGTGCTGCAGGGGCTTCCAGAGGCTGGGGAAGAACCAGTGGGTTTCCCGAGTCCCTGAAATCTCAGGAAGTTTGCCAAAAATGGTCAGTAGACAAGTGAGGCAAGACTTCTTCATATTTGTAGTCCATGCCTGAGAATATTAATACCCTGATTTGAGTACGATCTTGTGCCTGCAATCTCATTCTCTGTGCTAGCCCCCTGTACAACCACTGCTCATCACCTAACAGATCTGATTCA
>VZRX01012838.1:12674-28588 GCA_013398075.1 Notiomystis cincta
GATTCATTACACAGGCCTGTATCAATGGAATGTTATCTTTATACATATATATATATATATATATATATATATATAATTTTGTATGCTATGAAAGGCACTGAGATAGTTTATATATAACTATATATATCTCCATGTTGGAAATAACTGAGCTGGAATATACAGTATGGAGACTAGGAACATGTGTGCAACATTAAAAAATATAACATTATTTTCAAATTTGAGCATTAATGACTGTTCTCTAATCTCTCTTTCAGTACTTTATGGAGGACACATATTCCACAGTGTTCTGTTCAACTGCAGGGTGTTACGAAGTTAATAAGACTTTAGGACACTGAATATCCACTGGGAGCTAGTTAGAGCTGTAGTTCTGCCAATATTTTAATCAAAACTACAGTTTTGAAACACCCAGGTTGCTGAAAACTGCTCTCAAGTTACAACATTACAGCATTTTTACTCCTGCACACTTAGGGTCCTTTAATTTACTTCTCTTCAAGCATCAAGTGAAACAAATGCATCCAGGAGCTTATGGTGAAAGCCTTACAGTCCAGGAACTTTTAAAAACAGACAGTTTCTTGCTACTTTCATCTTTCCCACAGAACTTGTTATTCTTTCAGATGAAAAAACACATCTGTTTTGTAGCAGACTGCCTTTGAGAGTACAGCTCTTAACGACCAACCGTACCAATGTAGTAATTAACTCCTTGGCAAAGAGAATAAAGAGCAATCTATTCATCCTTCATCAGACAGAAACTTTTTCATTCAGTTTATTCACTATATTGTTCACTTAAATAAAGCAGAAATTTCAGTTTGTTAAAGAAAAATAATAAAAGGAAATGTAGAAAAGCCATAAGGCATGTGGGGTACAAAAATTTGTCTATTTTTTCAAGCATTATTAGTTCATTTGACAAAGTGTATTTAATTCAGAATGTTTTTTCTTGGATTCCAAATACACACTCAAATCAACCATGATCCTACCCCCAATCACAAACAAGCATATGAGATAAATCAAAGGAATTCTTGTGGTTCACAAAATTCCTCTTAAAGCTACAGAAATCAGACAATGGATACTTTACAAGAACATGATTACTTTCTAATGATCTTTTAACGGAGATAAGAATTAACTAAAACCTAAAGATAAGATTTCTCTCTTCAATAACAACTAATTTTTAACACAAATATTTACACTTGCTGTTTGTGCCTTCATTCTGAGGGACTTGGGATGAAAATGGGAATTCCCTGGAAATGATAATTCTATCCACAGTTGGTAGATGCTCAGGACAACAAAATTTATCAGAATTAGCTTTTATGGGCTACTTTAGCCCTTCCATTATTGATCATTTGATAGCTGAAAAGAAACTAACTTATTGCTATGATATTTTTATTTTACTAAGGTCTCTCCAGCTAAGTAAGGAGGAGATTTAATTATTCTATTTTCATTGTGCATCACATGTAAGTGAAGGGAGACTTCATGATTCTCCACTGGAGGGGATGGACAGCAAAAAATGGCAGGCAGTCTAAGAAGGACATTATCCAAGAGACAGGGGGAGAAGATATTTCTCATTGTAATTCTCCATATTTCCATTTTTCTAACAACCACAAAATAATTTTCAAGCCTCAAGGGACAGGCTGATTTTTTGTGTATGGAAAATAAACCAGAATAACCTACTTTGAAATAAGCTGGTAATTTTCAGATTTTTTTTGAAAACAATAGACCATACTATGGACAAATACTCCATAAAGTACAATTAGAGACCACAAAAAGTTACTACAAAAAAGGCAAATTTTATGGTTTTTAGATCCCTAGTAAATATCTAAAAGTTTTTATCCTGTACTACATTCCAGTTTATCTGCAACAGAGAGAATGTTCATTTCTATTTTAACAGAAAGCTCTGAATATTGGGAGTTTTTTTCAAACTCCTATCCAGGGCTGAACAGTGAGGGCAAGGTGGGTTTTTTAAATAAATACATCTGAATTTTGCAGTGAGTGTATACTGTAACCATTTGGATTGCACATTACCATGCAGTGGGAGGAAACCTTTGGATGGAACTAGTTCACCAAATATTAGAAAAAAATACAATACTAACAGTGGCATTTTTTTGCTTTGATTGATTTTTGGCATTTTTATTTCATGCCAGTAAACTGTGAAGAAATACCAAAAAGCTCTTTTTTGTTCATGTGTACTTCCTAAATGCTAAGATTTACTTCATCTTTCAAAAAACATTTGAAATATCTCCAAAGAAAGAAAACACCAGCAACAAGCACATGAAAGTGAATGCAAGCATTAAACCAAAAAGCTCTACAGTCAAAATCTGGTGGGCCAGATCCTTTTATTCTGTATTGTTCCCAAGGAGACCAGGAGCTGGATTTTCCTTTGTATAGAGATCTCAGTGTGGGCCTAATGCAGTTTTTGAAAGGCTTCTGCTTAGTACTCCGTGAAAAAGTAATCTGATTATGATACACTCACGCACAGGATGCCTTTTAGTCACTGTATGTTTTACAGATCCTACTTTCTTATTAGATCATTAAAGCCCTCATGTTTTTAAAAGATTTTCTGTTTCAGTTGTAGGCTTTCTTACTGTGCTGAGCAAAATGATGATGAAATGAGAATGCAGAGGTGGTTGAAATACACAAGATGCAGAATCTAAGGTATCTACTGCAAAAACAAAAGGAAGAGCTACACAAATTTCCCCTGAAAGCTGAAATTGTTGAATTTCTTATAAGTTAAGATAAAAATAAGGGGTTTGGGGTTTTTTTTAGCATTCTTTTTTAGTTTTGCACTTGGTTTTTTGGGGTTTTTTGGGGGGGAGGGAGTGGACAAGAAAAGGATATGCGTGTTTTCGGAAACTTTAATAAAACCACTAAAATGTGTTTACAAATCACTAAATTTCTTTGGGCCTTACAGTCCAAACAGCCAGTTTACCAGCTATCAGTAATACTGCATGGTTTCTCTTAGGACTATAAGCCTAGCACATAAATGAGAAACTTCCACTTCAGACTGACATAGATTTCCTTAATTAGAAACTACTTATAAGGTACTCAGTGTTGCATAGCCATACTTCAGTTGAAAATTATTTTCACTTAAAATGCGAAAATCAAATGTCTCAAAGTCTACCTGCAAAGGACATATGTCTGTTTCCATTAAATTAGCAGTTGGAATGTAGTAATCTCTGTAAATGCCACTTCTGCCTCAAAAAACATGCTCATTAAGTTATCACTAACTACACCTTAAACCATTTAGAATAATCTAGAAATTATTCATTTGAGTCCACCAGTTCACAAAAAGCAAGCCTACCCCCTTGGGAGACTAAGTTGCAGTTGTGCAGGGCTGATATTTACACAATGTGATCCTCTTTTGGATTGGATGGATCTTGCCAAAAGCTTGCGAGCGTTTATCAAAATCCAACAATCTGTTCATTCCCGGAAATGCTGCTCGGAGAAGGTCTGATTTCTGGATGGTAGTCAAAAAGAAGCAGGGATAAGAGAGGTGTGTTCCTTAGAGAGTTGGACTACTTACACTATTTATCTGCATTCCACCCAAGCATATGGAAATAGGCAGGGTCGGCCTTCGGGTATGAGCACAGAACAAGTGGTTGGAAAGTGAACCAGAATGGAGTGAGGCTGAACATATGCTGTAAGCTGAAAGAAAGATCCTCTGATTCCCCCTCACATTGCAAAGAGTTCCTGACACTTATTTTTATGCCAAAAAATCAAACAGTCTCAAGCCATGATGTGGAAGATGGGGGGTGGGTAAAGACAAGATCGGAGAAATATTCTTCTGTTTCTTTCCATGTGACCTGAGATTCTGCCTGGGGAGCTCACTGGGAAACCTGATTCCAATTATCATCTCCTTAGCAACTTTTATGATCCTTGTGGAATCCAATCACTTCTGAGCCTGTACTTTTTTTCAGGTATCTCTTAGGGGGCACTGATCTGTAACCTCCTGTCATGCACAGGTCTCCTATTGTATTTTCTGACATGAAGAAAGCTGGAAAAGATAAATTTATTTCCTCAATCCACAGAAACTAGTAAGATAGTGGTAAACAAGTCCTCAGCCACTAGCAAAAGCAAGATGTTTACAGTTGCTACTGAATCCACAAGTGTATTTTCTTTCATGTTACCTGTGTTTTAAAGTAGCTTGCAGGTGCAACAGAATTTTGTTGTTGTTTTTTCAAATTAAGCTTGGAATGATGATTAGGCAAATAGCAAAATGCAAACTTTACTTTTGCCTATTTTCATGCTTATAAAATGGTGTTTCAAAACTTATTTCCTAGATTTCTCTAAGTATCAACAATCTTTCATACTAATTAGGACCATCAATGAAACAAATGAAAAGGGTGTTTCCACAGAATTAACTTATGTGCTTCAAGTCCCAAAGTTATCATTTTTTGTGCAACTTTATTGCTGTTTGCAACATCATCTGTTCTAGACTAGTATATGTTTTATGATCTAGTAGGATAACCATAAAATATAGTTAAAATACTGCTTCTGTTTTAGTATTATATAACCTCAAAATAGCGTAAAGCACTCTTATTTTGATGCACTGAGGTTCACTGCTGAAAGATTTTCCCCAATATTAGGCACAAGTAATGTATAACAGTGAACATACTGTGAAAATCTTAAAAAGGTTCAGAACCTACCAGTTTTACTTGTACTGAGTAAAATTAAACAACCATAAATGGTCCTAATGTCAAGGGGCTACCTAATGAAAGAAGCCTTAAGGTAAAAAAAGAAAATTTATATCAAACAAGCAATGAACAAAACACTGTTTTCTGCCTATACAGTAATCTGAGACTTTGCTAGAGTAAAACAGTGCACTCCATTAACTGCTAAGTGTATTCCTATTTCTCTACTTTCCAAACCAGCTGACTGCATTTTATATAATTTTGATTCCTGCCATTACATGTCTTTTTAACCCACTCATTCCCATACTGTACTAATTCCAGCTCATTGTTTTTATCTTATGCTTTCTAACTTTAATTAATTTTATCTTTCTTGCTGCTCACATTTAAGACTCCATAAGATCCTAAAAGTTCATTTATAACGTTTGTCTCATTAGCACTTTGCTGACAGAACAGAAGATGGAATGATTTTGTCAGGTGCTGAGAACTGGGCCTTCATCCATACTTGCAAACAACTGCATATAAACAATGATCTTGTAAATAGCAGCCACTGCTTGTCTCTCCAAGCTGAAGACATGGAAAAGAAGGCAGAATCCCTATGTGTCACAATATTCTTGGTACAAGAAATTGCAAAATAAAGCCATTTCATCAGTTCCATCTGTCCCAACCTTTTTGTTGAAGGTAGCTGTTACCAATAATACTTCAAAATACTTTCTTCAAAAACTAGGTAAAATATTCTGGGCAGAGATGACTGCTTTTCCATTCTTTGCCCTGTTTTTTCTCTTTTTTTTTCTTGCCACATTTATGCTTCACTGATTTCAACATGTTTATACTCTGCTTACACTTATGTGAGAGAAGATTCATTGTCTTTAGCAGCTTCTTCAAACATGCAGATCTAGATTAAACTTGGCACTGTAAGGTGTCTGGAGGAAGAAGTTGGCAACTGAGAAGAACATTTCTGAGCTCATACTGTTCTGTCCAGTGAAAAAGGCAGAGGAAATGTGAAGGCAAGGCAAAGAAAACTCTTCTAATATTTAGAAGAGAATGGTGAAATTTCTTGCAAAGAAGTACTCCAAGAAGGTTTGGGTATTAGTCCTATTTCCATTTCCAACTCTCAAAAAAATCTGTTTAGTTGTGCCAAGACTGAAAGAAGTCCCAGTCTCTCCATCTAGGGAAGAACTCAAGCCTCCTACTGTTATTCTTAAACACTTACATCTGTTCCACCTAAACCAAACTATATGACCTATAGGCCAGGTTGGACAAGACCTCGAACAACCAGGTCTAGTAGGAGGTGTCCTTTCCATGGCAAGGGGGTTGAGACTAGAGGATCTTTAAGGTCCCTTCCAGGCAAAATCATTTTACAGTTGTATGAATTGATAATTTTCATAAAACAATGATGCTGTGTGAAAGTCTTTTGTAGAGTTATAGAACTGTAGAATATTAAGGGCTGAAAGGTACCCGAAAGGGATCCCAAAGATCCCCTAGTCCCAACACTCCTGTCATTAAAGACCTTTAAACCTGCCTAGTTCCAGCACAAGCTTGTAATATAAACAGTCTATAGTCAAATCACTACTGAAGGGGGCTTGATTACCTTTCTCGGATGGGGTTCTCAAAAGGAATAGATGGGCTACCACAAGTAAGGAATATAGGAGGAGTGAGGGATCTGGAATCCTTCTTCAGGAGTATTTGAGGAACATGGAAGGTAAAGAAAGATAATTATTAATTAGATTTTTTTTCCAAGTGTTTTTCTAATTTTATGGAGCTCCATTTAATTCTTAGGATGCCTTAGCTAACATTCTTCATCTTCTTTTCCATTTAGTACATAATCTAATCCTTTCCTGTCAGTGAAATTGGCATCTTGGGAGGTAAAAGAAGAAAAGATAATAGTACAAGTTCTTCTTCCTCATATTTGTGAAGACATTGCAGAAGTACTATATGTAATTTGGACTTTGAGGGCTGTGATCACACACTGTGTTCCAAAAAGCTTCTTTAGATGAATATAAATGAATGGATTAGATTTCTCAGCCAAACAAAAAAGACATCACCCTGCTACACAAAATTACTTTCGATTGTTGGTGTCTGAATATAAGCTCAAGTCAGTGTTAACACTCCAAATTGGTTTTCTATTATTAAACTAAAAATCACTTAAATTTTAGTAAAAGTTACCTTACTGGAGGTATTATTGTTCACTTGTTCCTTAATAATTCATATTGTACATCCACTCAGTAAAAACACTGGTTTGTCTATGATCCTCTATTTTACCATTCCGAGTAACTCTCTTGCCATCTGACTGTAACACGGGAACATCCAAGCTTAGAGTGTTAACTGGTAGATAGCTGGGGCATGGCAAGATGAAAGATGAAATCTGAAAGCATTGAAAGCAACACAGTATTTCAGCCTACTGTGTTATACTCCCAGAGCTGCTAGCTTTGATTCTTAGCTATTTCTATGAATCATTTAACCACCATGAGCCTAATCTCCCTAGGGAACCAGAAGGGAAATAAAAAAGGAAGGAGAAAACAGAGGGAAAACAGTAGTCAAAAAAGGATATATATAGAGAGAGTCAGGAATAAAGGGAGAGAGTGACAAACTTTAATGGAAACTTTTAGAATTACTCATGGATTTTCTGGATGCAGTGTCAACAAAGGCAACATTTGAAGCTAAGTTGGTGCTTCTGATATCGAAGTGGCTTAAGTAAAACCTTACTTTTTGCTCATTGGAAGTGAAATGCATCTCAAAACTCGTTCTTCTGTAAAGAGCTCTCAGAGACATGTAAAGTGTCCAAGATTCATTACATTGTTTTCATACTCACATTTGTTTTGTCACTCGGCATTGTGTTGGGCTTATATGGTTTCAATTTCGTATCTATATACTTATTCTAATATACAAAGTTAATGACTTTAGTAAAAAAAAATTTCTTTCAGTTACATCTTTCAACACTGAACAGCACCAGAAAGCCTTAGAAAACTAGAGTCTGAAACAGTCTTCCCTCTTGCCAACACCTTCTGCTTCATACCAAAATATCGAAGCTTTAGTAGTCTCAATGTCCATAAAAGTAATCAAGAGTGCTACAGTAAAGTCTCAAAATCTTTGAAATATTATCAGTTGGGCCAATGAGAAGAAACTGTTTATGACCACCAGAGATAAGCAGCACTCCATATTTTGCATGCTATTTCAGTCCTTATTTCAGACTGATTAAGGCCATTTATATTAAGCACTGAATATATAAAAGTATGTTACTACAGCCTCAAATAATACCTCTGAATTAGCTCACACAGTTCCATGAGTTTGGCCTTTAGCTGCTCACCAATATTCTCCACACCATTACATTTTACATTGTATTACAGTAAACCATTACCACAAAACCTCTGGAGCAATGTAATTTGCTGAACCAGAAAATTGAGATAACCACTTGTATAGCACATTTTGACTGAGCTCATCACTTCTATAATGCCGGGTGACAACGAGTCTAAGGCAGAGAATCTGGTGGTAGCCTGTGAAGAGTTGCCATGGACACTGTGCATATAGAAACAGACACTTTAATGATAATCTGATCAAAAATGACATTGATGTAATCCCTCCTTATATTACTGTATAAAGGCTATATGGAAAAACTCAACCCACAGAAGTAAAACCAATGAAGAGAAAATTATTTGTAAATATCTTTACTGATGTGAACACTGGTGTAAGATTTCAGTATTATATCCATCTATGTGAACAAATGACTAGGTGAAATTCCTGGCCTACTTTCATCTCTCTCAGGGCACTGGGTAGTTAAGAATGAACAGTCACCTATGTTTGTTTCTGTGCAGGCAGGAAAGAGCCATGGAAAATATTTTACATGGGTATGAATGGAGCAGTGGTTCTTTCCCTGTTACAGAGAAAGTTTCATTTTGGAGATAGGGTAAAACTATTTTGAGCTTTATAGCTGGGTTAGAGCATTAGTTCAGTAGGTCTGGGATTAAGAAAAGACAAGCTAAAGGCAAGAGATTCTTTAGGGAAATCTGTGCTTTGTACTGTGCAGAGGAATGATGTATGAGGCAGCACATCTTGACCTAGCTCTGGTTAGCAGACACGTCAGTCTGGCTTAACTCATCCTGCTTTCAGTGACATGGCTAAGTCACTTAGCAATATCTGACTTACCTTTACTAGACTGTCACACACTGCAACTAATTCAAACAATTTCCAAATTCCACCAGAAACCAAAACTGCATTTGTCACCAAGCCAAAGGCCAGCAGTAACTGGGTCTCATAACTTTTGCATTCAGGAGCATCTTCCTGATCTTTTTATTAAGGAAAAGTCTGTAGTTCTTCAAAGGAAATCCAACTTATTCAGTCAAAATGTTCCAAAATTAGAGTTTTCCTCCTTTGCAACAAGCTGAGGTATAACTACCACCCAAGTTTGCAGTTTTACTTCTGAGAAAGAAGCTGTTACTTTTATCACACTCTTAGTCCCAATAAGGATTTGTGAGAAAGCTAGATGAAATAGCAATAGCACCAGAAAAGGTGAAAATAGCATATCATATACACATAAGTGAGCTTTACATTACATATTTTTCCAAATGAAACAGTTTTTTCTTAAAAATGCTAAATTTTCCAAAAGGCTAAGACTCCAAAACTACCTATCATGATTATCATCAGAAGGCTTCAGGAAAAAAAAATTAAGAGTTATTCATCTGCTGAGACACTAAGAAGTTTTGCCTCCTGAAAAAGAAATATCCACAAAGAAATCGTGACATTGAGAAAACTATAGCTAAATTAGACTGGCCCTGTGAAAGTCCTATTGGGATACTACTCTATGACTGGCAAGTATTTTTAATTTTCATAAACATCTTATGACTCAAGAGTGACATCACTTCTGACATACACTGTGTGCATAAAGTACCTATTTATGCACAACCTGCTTGCAGTTCTTGCTCAGGTACCCATGGAAGTCTCTTAATTTAAATGATGCAAATATGAAGGAATAGTTTACTCTTCCCTGGCTCTACAGAACCTCTTCATCTTGTGACAGACAAATTACTAGGAACTATATATCCCTCTTTGACTGATGTCACTTTATAAATGTTAGTTGGTTATATAATTATTAATGATTCAAGCATGTAACACCAGTTGATGCCAAAGACAAGAGAAAAAACTGGTTGAATCTATAACTGTCTGGAAATTATAGCAAGACACTAAGATTTTATATATAGACAACTTTTATGTCCTCAAACTAAGATGGTTCACAAACCCATTAGATTGATGCAGGCAGTATTTCCATTAACCTCTTGAAAATCTAACTGCATAAAGACAAGTGTAATCACATTTGCAAACTTTGTTTTACCATGTTGCTGTTATTCTGTTCCCCCACCCTGAGCCATAACATTTTCAACCAGAGTATAATTTAAGAGGTTTTGAAAGAAACTATAAGGAGATGAAAATATCATTGATGACTAGAGTGCATTTAGTTTGTTTGTCATTAACTTTTCAGTACCACAGTTGCTTGCCTATAGACAATATTGTAATGATTTACATGTGCCACAGCTTCACATCAAGTTCCAGATGTTCACAGTAACAACTGCTATCTGAAAATACTGAGACACTCTTTAGAAATAAAATATATGAGGCTTTCAAGATGGGATGCACCCAGTGCTTTTGAAGATAATGAATTCAAGCTAGGAGGAATTCTCTAGCACATTTCTGCTCTTTGCATGTTTTTTGACAGTAAGTCTGAATCAGGAATGTGGCTAAAATTATCCCTGGGTGAATCAGCTTCTCATTATTTACCAAGCTCTTTTCAAAGCATCGTCTAATTATAGAAAAGACAACAAGACAAAGACTTCAATAAATCCTATTTTTAAAAGAGGTTTGACTTGAGGCCAAGTCTGTGAACCAGTGTAATTGATGCAGCTACAATGCACACATTCCTGCCTGTTTGCTTGGGGCTGGAAACATATAAAACCATTCCTCGCAGGAGCTACAGTCTCGTGTCAGGTATAACCTACAGCAACCATAAAGGATTCCTGTGTAGTTGCTGACACTTGAGGGTTTAATGCACAGCTGCTGATGTTTCACCATGTTCCCTGTCAGCACCAGTTGCACTTTATCAACTTCTGTCCCCATTTAGTACAAAGCATTCTTGGGAAATTTTCATTCAAATAGCACTTGTGGATCAGGCTGCAGTTGCTCCCTGCACAAAGGTCCGAGAACAAAGCACCTAACAAGACACACTTTCTGCTTTTCTAGATGATTAATGAATTACATCACCTACCGAAGTTCACTGCAGTAAGCACCAAAATCTTGATATGACAGACTTCCAGCATTTCTTGACTACATATTAAGCCACCTTTGCCTTATACCTCCCAAAAACAGTAGTGCTAGAAACTAAGTAGGCAACAGGCTCTAGGTAGAATGATAGAAACTGGAATACAGTATCCAGGCCAAAGGAGAATTATAATCATATGGAATTTTGATGATGAATGGGCTCATGGATCACAAGGGATACTGTGCTAAAATCTGTGAGAACCTAGGACAACTGCTTTCAATTTGTGTGTATTTAAAGGTGCCCCAAAAATACTACTTTGCATTCACACATCACAGAAAGGAAATTATGATATTAACCTACTACTCAATAGCTTGGTGCCAGAGCAAATCCATTCCACATTATATACGACAATGTAAATATAATGGATGTTATAGATTTGTGATAAATATAAAATGCCTAGTGTCTCCTCTACTGGCAAAGCGAATGTTTCAATCCAAAAGACCTCACTGATCATGTTTTCAAACGGCTGACTTTTCCAAAATTCTCTTATCATGCTCCAGAATAAGGCACCATCTCTGAAGATATTCAATCCAGTAGCATTTACTACTTTAATCAATACCTGTTTACAGAAAGAGTAAAGAGAAATAAATGAAATACTTTATTAATCATCAGCTGTCTGTAGGAACTCTTTTAGCATTTATAGGAAAGCGTTAAAAGCACACTGTTCTGTACCATTTATCCAGCTATTTGCTACACCAATTCCACCACTCAACATGTATGTTTCAAAAAATATTTCAATGTTATTATCTTTCTACAATGCAGGCTCTGCAGGCAGGGGAGAGAGGGAGACTGCTCTCTGGATTTTGGAGGAAAATTGCATCTAAATTAGCAGTATTTGAGTAGTGATAGCAACAAAAGTGCATCTACGGTATTTTTAGTGATTTAGAATGAAGAAAAATCAAAGATACTCACAGTATCTGTATATTCTGAATTAAGACAGGAATGTATTAATGGCACACAGTCAGTTTAGAATTTTCTGTTTTTTGAATTCTGGTTACATTACACTTAGTATAGCTAGTATACTTCAAATTCAGGAAATAAGAAAAAGTGCCCTTTCCAATAAACCATGCAAAGTTTGCAAGAGACAGTCTAAAATGTTGATAAAACAAGCAGTCATCTAGCAATGCTTTTTTGGATTTTGTCTCGTTTCCTCAGAATATTATCATAAAAAAAGTCATTAAAGTTAACAATGCATATGTCTATTTCCTTAGCTTTTCCCCATTACCCTTAATACTTGCTAAGAGTCAGAATGTCATAAAACTAAACATACTTCTGGATAAGGATGTGCTCTTTACAAGCAAGTGATGAAACTGTGTGATAAAAAAAAAAAAAAAAAAAGCCCTTAATGGCATGTTTATACCTGTTAATGTTTCAGAACATCTGCTAATGTTCCTGGGAAAAGAGCTTCACAGAGACACAGAACTGTACAGGTCAGCAAATCATCTCCTGCAGACCTTCAGGCCCTTTCTTTTTTTTACCCTTGAGGAAAAAAAGCTGCAGTTGTCTTCATTCTCACAGTGTTCCAAGCAGCCTTCCTGCATCACCATTCACAGAAGTCAGAGACCAAGCGTGAACAGCAAAAAATCTAGGATTAGATTGTTCAAAGATTACAGATGATGATTGATAGGTAGGGAGATTTTTAGGAGGTTTCCTGGCACTTAGGGTGTATTCTTAGAGCTTGCCCTGAAAAGGAAGTGGCCTCCTTAAGCCTATTGAAATTAAAATAAAATTATGACAAATCAGTGAAAGCAGAATTAAGCTATGCAGATAGCCAAACTTCCATCTTCCACTTTCCTGTATATTTCAACCTGGAAGCTTTCTTTAGAGAAGGGACCTAAAGGTGTACACAAGACATGCATAGATTTTTCTCTATGCTACATCCTATCAAGACAAGAGGACAATGCTACAGGAGATGGCAGTATTCCTGAACTATACAGAAGACATCTTCCCAGAGGGTACTTCTCTGCCACTCAGACTTGGTTAAATTTGCTAGGAAAGAAATAACCTGAGCTTTTTCCTTTTTTATTTTTGGTAGGTTGTTTAAATGTTCTTCCCTATAATACTTCCACTAACTAAATTTATTCTTATAGCTGCCCTGTCTATACTGTGACAAAGAAAGTATGATAATAGGAATTGATGGAAAACAATTCCAAAATGTCTATCAAGCATTAACTTTGTGTGCTGTGGTTTTAAATGTTTCTCTATTACATGATACAAGAGAAGATTTTTCAAAAAGCTCAGTATGATTTCAAATGTAACATCTCTTATTGTGTAAATATTTAAATTATTTTATTACACAAGGTTACCTAATGGCAGGGAATTTTATCACCCCTGCTTTACAAGGAGGAAAATATGGGCACTGGAGACGTAAATATTTGTATTCTCAGATTTTGTAGCAGAAAAAGAGCAGCAGAGATGGAAACATAAGCTAAGAAAACTCTACTGCATAGTAACCCTCTGTAACTACGAAAGAGATTATTAAATCCATGCTTTTCTATCAGCTCTTACAGTACAGTTACAATGATTTGTATTCTTAAGGATTTTAGAAAAGGATGGATAACATAACTGTTTATCAAACATATGCTTTTAAATAGTGAAAATGAAGCTTAGAACTGCCAAAGTGCAGGATACAAGGGTAGAAAAATAACTTCTCCCATTCCTTTTCTTTCCTTTTTGAGAGCTAAAAACAATTTTCCTAAGGATATGTTTGTTCTTTTCTATACATTCAAGATGTCAAACTGAAGGGGTTTTGACACCTATTCATTCTTAAAGGGAAACAGCTTAGCCAGAAAGAGGATAAAATATAAAGGATTACTTCTCCAAGAGTATCGTTCAAAATCTTGATTATATCCTAAAAATGAAAGAAATGTATTCCAGTGCTTTTCAAATGTAAATAGCTCAAATAAAGACGAAAAAATGAAGTTACTTAGTAACAATTTAAGAAAATAGAAAATGTAGGTTTTTTTTTTTTTTTGTATTGCAAAATATGCTCATTCTGTAAGTGGCTTACATAATAGCAGAGAAACGAACATGAATTAGCAATAATTTAGGTAAATGCCAGGAGACTGAATACTGTGAGTACTTTGAAATCTTTTTGAAATAGTAAAATTCATTAGAACAGGGCTTGGGTGGAAGGCAAAACTATCTCAGTGGCTCAGCTCTCTGCTGAGAAAAATAATTTAATAAAAGTTAAAAAAAAACCACACGAAATACATTTAAAGACCCTTATGTACACTCTGTCTTAATGAAATCTATAACCATCACTTACATTGGCCTGTGAGAGCAAAATCCAAACATGCAAAGAGTCTAGTGGCATATTTGGAACTCATCTTGTCTCTCCACTGATATGGAGAAAAAAAAAAAAAAGAGAAAACCCAATATCCCAGGAAAGTGAGTTCTTTACAATAGTAGATTAAAAGCACTGCTGGGACAGAATTGGACGAGGACATGGAGAAGAGGACTCTGCTGTACTTTTATGCCATAGTCCTTCAGTACATTAACAATCCCCAAGAATTTCAGCAACTGGAATTCAACTGTCTCCTGAGGAAACCTGCAGCTACAATAAGAGAGTAGATCAACTATCAGACAAAATATATTCTGGAGTACATGATGTTCTGTGTGGCTCAAAAAGAGGACTTTTCAGCTTTCATCTAAACTGAAGATTCACAGGAAAAGATGGTTGGTACACGACCCAACTGTTGCATGCAGGAGGCTCTGACAGCCCCCGAGAAGGCTGTGGGGCTACTGCTCTGCCCCTCAGCCTACATTGTCATTCGTGCCCTCTCCTGTCTGTCTAGCAGGCTGTTCAAGTGTTGTGCTCAAGACAGAAGGGCTCCCCAGCAGGAGAAACCAAAGGAGGCCCATCTCAGACCACTACAGCAGAGTTTGGAAAGTCTTGAATAGTTTGGACAGCTCTGCAAGTGGAAAGTTTGAAGAAGGTTTAAGGCAAGCCGCTAGCTGAGAGTGTCAGTGAACCCATTTCTTCTGCTTTTTGAAAGACTATAGAAACCACTGAGACATAAAAGGAAAAGAACTTCGCTCACATCCGTGTCATGTCTGTGCTGCTTTCTTCCTTTCCAAGGAGAGGTGGGGGTGGACGCAACATGTTTAACACCCTGGCAACTGATTTGAGGTTTGGGCTTTTTTCGGTCTTTCTGCTTTGTTTTCTTTTAATTGCCAGTTAGTCAAAAAAGCACCAGAATCATGCAGAAATAACTTATGATAATCCACAGTAAATGCTCATTAGTAACATAAAACCCAGTAATGTTTCTGCAATATCATATCCTAGGATTAAGGCTAAAAAGTGGAGAGAAACAGGGAAAATTACACTATGAGTATATACTAAGCGTAGGAGTTGGAGGATTGTTATCTTTTATTTTGCCACAAGATACAACCACATTATGTTGTTTTCTTAGGCAGTCTAACAGCTTTTATTTTTCCTCCCAAAAAACCCTTTTCTTCCCCAAAGTCCAATTGTGACATTAAAAAGAACACATTAAAAAGAGAATTTATTTCCTTCTAATTCACGTCTTTTACATACATGAAGATCTCTACCACACTTTTACTCAACACAACAAGTTCTTCCATTTTTCCCCCCCCCCAGAGTTTATATATTATAAACTTTGCCTCAGACCTGTTTCTAAGTAAGTGTATAAGAAAGTGTCTAGGTTGGAAACAGCAGTGTGAGAGTACAGAAACTCTAATGCACAGTGCTGGCTCAAGCTGGAATTCTGATATTCTTGGAGGTAAACAGCTGAAAGACTTGACTGTCCCTCTGCTGGAAGCAGCACAAACTCTGTTTCTCCATCAAATTCCAAATTGAATGACAACCCACAAGCAGAGAGAGGCAGATTTTCTTTCCAGTGTGTAGGGGTGAGAAAAAAAAAAGGTCTAAAAGAGAACAATCAGGTTCATTACACTGGAAACACACAGAATAGTGAAAAACACCATGGGATTTTCAACACATGTGTGTGTGTCGTGGGATGATC
>VZRX01012839.1:0-27708 GCA_013398075.1 Notiomystis cincta
ACCCCCACAGCCATTCGTAACAACAGGCATCAGGGTGAACCTGCTCACCCCAGCATCCAGCAATCTTCCATGCCTGCATGGGGGGAGGAAATCCCATGGGATGGGAGGGATGTGGTGCAGAGCTGGGTGGCTTAACTTTTACTGGAGATCATTTCAGTGATGAGGAGAGGAGCCAGGACATTGGCTTCAGAGGTGGCAGCAGAGCTTTATCAGGGTCCAAAGTGCTCTGCACTGTGTCTAGTGACTCAGAAAGTTATTGAGCAAATAAAACCAGATAATGAATCTGCCTGAAAAGACAAAGCAGGTGGGAGGACAGCTGGTCAAGGTTTTAGTGTGGTTTTTTTCTCTCTTCTATGATCTACCTTTCTCTGAGTTGTATGTGTGTCAGAAGTCAATAATTTTAACTTTTTTTTTTTTTTTTTTTTTTTTTTTTTTTTTTTATTTTGGCAAAGCTCAACAAAACATGTTTATAATCCTACACATTTTATATTTTAGCCAACTCAGGGCTGTGGTAAAAACATTCATTACTAAAAGTGGTCACTCTTTCCAGATGCCCAAAAAGTATATTTGGGCCTAAATGTGATTATGCAGCTATGACAATGCTCAGTAGAGCTCAGCTACTGGAAATGTAGAGTATAGTGGGGATGAGAGATGGAAGCAGAAACATGCCAAGCAGGAATGCCAAGCAGAACAATATGCGAAGAAATCAATATTTCCCACTTGTGCAGCTCCCACAAAGGGAAAGAATGGCAATGATTTTCTCACTTATTGTGAAAAGCATAAAAAATAATTGTTGCTATAGTAAGGAATGTATTTAAAAGAAGTCATGGGGAAACTTGCAGGGATGGGAAAAAAAGCCCCAAACAAACCAGGCTTCAGCTTGCCATTTCAGCCCTGTAGGAGTTCTGTGGTTGGAATACACTGGAAAAGAGGTTGCCATGCTACTTGTTCATCTTGCAGGTCCCCAGCTTGGTGCCCAGCTGAGTCCAAGCTCATTTGTTTCTGATTGTCAAAGCACAACCCTGTTCAGTAAGTTTAGTGTAGTGATAAGAGAACATTTACCCCCACACAGAGTAGCTATGCTGCATTCCCAGCCACTGTCAGAGATGTTGGTTGGTGTTGGTGTCAAGGCTCAGTTAAACATCAAAGGGATCTGGGGTTTTGCTAAATTATACATTTCCTCCTGGATTTCAGTCATAAATTAGTAGAATGTGGAATCTGTATAGTTAAGGATTTATAAGAAAGCATCCAGCACACGAAGTACTCCTGTAAAAGGACTAAGAGAGCAGCCTTGCAGAAATCACTGGAAGGGCTTCAGTACAGTGGGTGGTCCAAGACAGCAGATAAACAACAATCAGAAGATAGTAAGTAATGCAGAGATCTTGGCAAGCAAGTGCATCTCAGAACATGCATATAGGACAGATGGTAATGTGCATTTCCCTGATATCTGGCTTAGATCCTTTCCATGATGGAAAGCTGAAGGAAGTATGGGCACTTAGCATTGTGGGTTGCCTTTGCAAGTCTGCTTTTGTTAAAATATAGCAGGAGGGTAAGCAGGCAGAACAAGGCACCTCATTCATAGCTTGTTTATCACACAGTTAAAATATTTGATGATAGATGCATGAGTGCAACTGCAGGCACAGGAAGAATTGCCTAGAGAAATGCTGCAAGAGCAAATATTAAATTTCCATAGCTTGTTCTCTTTTGCATTTCTGTCTGAGACACATGTTCAAATAGTTTGAAACTTGTCTAGTCAGACCTTTTTTTAATTCCATGAATTTTGGAAGATGCTCACTGGGTCACATAAATTATGAAGGGAAAAAATGCCCAGGTGAAGTTCCTAAAGTTTGCTCAGAGAATGAAGAAAACAAGGACATGAGAGCTGTAGAAAGCATTTGACTTTTTCAGATTTCAGAGAATACAGGAACTATCTGCAAGGACTGTAATAAGCCATTTTTGCAGTATTAGATGTTTCTTGTTGGATTTATAAGTAAGTTATCCAACATCCTGCCCTAGTCACCTTTGCAACATGAAAGGCATTGCTAACATGTTCACTTTCTCAGAAGAACCACACAAACTATTTAGGCTGCATTTAGAGTTTAAAAAAAATGTAAAAATGGAAAGCATTTGTAATGGAAATTAGTTGAGGGTTTTTTGGCCTGTGTTTCAGGAAGGGCTGTTTGAAGGCACAGCAATCTTGTACCAGTGTTCTTAGCAGAAATAGAGGTGGTAAAACAAATATTGTTCATGTGTCCCTAACTACCACTGAGTTAGCACTTTGTCTGAATGGTTCTTCTAGAAGTCCTGGTAACAAAAAAGAGTAAAAAAGTTTATTAACTGTATTTACATAAGACTTCATTGCTTTTATGTCGAACAGAGTGTAGGGAAAGGGCTGCTCTGGGCAGGACAAAGGAGAGCAGGAATCTTATTGCACTTGAGGACAGCTGTCTGCCTACCCTTGCAGGCATCCCTTGCCTTGTGCTTCCAAAGGTCCTGGATAGGAGCAGAGCCTGCTGCACACAGCACTGCCATCTGCTCTTCAAGTACCACAGAACTGGTGGCAGGGATAAAAGGTGCCATTAATTTTCCTTTAAATAGGGCTATGTCTTTTTTTGTGTGTGCCTTTTGCAAGGAAGCAAAGTATGTGCTCCTACTGCTGTTGTCAAGTACAGAAGTGCAATGTAGATCTCAGGCTCTTGCCCAGGGTTGTTTATGCACAGTGACAGGCTCCAGCAATCCCAGCACTGGGCTAATTTCTGCCAAAATTAAGGCAGCCTGATCATGCACAAAATGAAGCCAAATTAGGTCCACTGTGCTTTTCTGCATCCAGTTTTGGATGTAGCTCAGAGCAATAGTTTTGACTTTGTTAGTTGTTTTTTGTTTGTTTGTTTTTCTTTTGTCAGCCATGTACAAGATTCAAATTTCTGGAGAAGAGCCACATTCATGTAATTGCAGAAGATGTGCAGGTTACCAGGGTACCCTCCACAGAAATAAATGGGATAATTAACGAGTGCAGCCACGGGAAGCTGAAGGGAGGGGCTTCTCTGGGAATGTGTCTCTGAGGTGCTCTGCAAGCTTGGAAGGCTCTGGCTGGCAGCCATTTCCCCTCTTCTGCTGTTTGGTCAAAGGCTGATACCACCCAAGAGGGTGTTTGGCCTTGTCTGCAGAGCAGGGGCTCTCCAGGCACGGGAAAGGGATTGTGCTGAGACCTGGGCCCAGCCCGAGGAGTTTTGGTGCTGCTGGTGAGAGTTCCTGGAGGATGCACCCTTGCCTGGGTCTGGCTGCCAGCTTGGCACTGTCACAGTTGTGTTATTTGACTTCATCTAAAGATTAAGGATGAGTTGTGCCGAGACTTGCAAAAACATGTGGGGAGAAAAACCTCCTGAAGAACTTGTTTCTAAATAGAAAAACTTGTGAAGAGTCAGAGAGGACGTAGGGAAACAAAGCCTTGCAAAAGGTCTCACAGCAGGGTCAGTGGCAGAGCTGGCAATATGAGCTGGTCAGGAAAGTCAATCTCTTTCCCATCGAATGTTCTCCTTGAAAGCAAATGAAATTACAAGAGCTTTCAAGGAGCTTGTTGGAAGCTAAACAACCTGACCCTTTGCTTTCTCAACTCTCCGTGGTCTCCCAGCTGTTGGAGAGGTATCCAAGCTTTCTTTAGGAACAAAACATCCCTGTCTGTCCCTTAAAATTGTATAGAAAAGCACACGACAGGAACATTTAGTGCTCCACTATTTATCAGTACATCTCTTCACAGATGTGACCTGTGCTCACTGGGTACTCCGTGTATTGGCTGCTGTGTTTAGGAAATCCTGTATGTTAGCTGGCTAAATGCATATTTTTTAATAGATGAGGAGGCATTGTCTGTCAGTTTGCTGTGCACTGACCAGCTGTAACATGAGTGACATTCCATTTCTAGGGTTTCTGTCGATTATCAACACCAACTGCAAGTTAGCACTAGCCATAAATACAAGTGAGGTAGCCACATACAGTGGCACCACAGCCAAGGACTTCTCCACATTGATTAACTGAAGGGTTGGAGGAAGAAGAGCAGAGTGGCAAAGAAAGAAACACACTAAAATCCAGGAATTGTGCCTCCATTTGCTCCTTTTGTGCTTCCTTTTGTCCTGCCTGGAGGAGACCGTAGTGGGACCTCATTGTTCTCTAGAACTACCAGAGGTCGAGGTCAGTGTCAGTAACAAGAGACAGGAGGAGAGGAAATGGACTCAGATTATGCCAGGGGATGTTTGGATTGGAAATTAGGCAAAATTTCTTCTCTGAAAAGGTGGAAGCATTGGAACAGGCTGCTCTGGGAGGTGGTGGCATCACAGTCCCTATTCATAAGGCAGGTGGATGTGACACCTGGGACACGGTTTAATGGTCAACATGTCTGTGCAGGGTTAACAGCTGGAGACCTGGGAATTCTTTTCCAACCAGAGTGATTCTATGTTAGGTGAGCAGATTTCATCCATCCAAGCCACACCAGCCTGAGACTTTGGCCTGGGGTTCTTCCCACAGCTGTGCCTGCCTAAGGACCTTGCTAACCGTGCTTCACTCGGGCTGGGAGAGCCCCACTGTGTGCAGACTCCTCTCCTGCTCTGAGCAGGCCACTCTTTCCAGCATTTCTGCCTCCCTACCCCAGCTGGATTTACCCCTGCTGAAATCATGAGGGCTGCAGGAAGGTTTGTGAGAGTGCTCTTGCCTCACCCCTCTGGTGCTGCCCTGGAGCTGCAGACCCTGTCCAGCTGCCCACCTCGCTTGGAGCCGAGCCAGGAGCCAGTGCCTTTGCCAGTGCCTTGCTCCTGGTTCCTGCCCCACAGCCCTGCCTGCTGCTGTGCTGCAGTGGGGTTGGGGATCACCTGGAGTCCCCACTGCACGCAGAAGGTGCTCCTGCAGCCTGTCACTTCTGCCCAGTTCTCCAAAGCTGCTCCCACCGAGTGTCTTCTGCACAGGGACTCCAGCCTTTGGAGTCTCCAGGAGTCACCATTCCCTGCCTGTTACCAAAGGCATGAGCTGACTCAGCCAGGCTGGCCTAGGCAAGCATGTTAAACACTGGTTTAACTTTATATTTCTCTCAGGCATACAGGAACATAAAGCTATTTTAGCTTTTTCTTTTCTCCTTTCATCTTTCTTTTTGTCTTTTGAGAAGGTGATTCAAAGTCAATAGTTCTGCTTTGAGTTTAATCTTGTAAATGTATCTAGTTTTGTTGATACAATGTGTGATACAAGATACTTCTGCTAAGGAAGTCATTGAAAGTATTCTTCAGGGTGATGTTTCAGGCACATCTTTCAAACCTCATGTTACCTTATACTGGACTATAAACCAGTTTTGAATTGAAATCACGTTCTGAGTGGAATAGAAGTGGTGGGGTTTAATTCTCTCGTTTTTGTTGTTCGCATTTTCCCTTGAACACGCTTTGCAATGTCTGTTCACCGTTTGTGCATCTTCATCACACTGACCACTTTTCAAGGAGTTTCTGTGGGACAGCAGAGGAGCTTGCCTGCTATCTGGTTCTTGGAAGATCAAGCAGTAACTTACCCCTTTGCTGAGGAGGAAGTCCCTGGGAATCTCTGTTTTCCTTCTGGTGCTCATTCATGTTTCTCTGAGTGTTTCACGGACAGCTGTTCCCAGCCATCTGTTGCACAGTCTGGGATGCTGCTCGAGCACATATGGATTAAGAGATGGTGGTTGGGATTCAGGGCTTTGAGTGCCAGCCTGGTGCTGAGCTCGGGAGCTGTGCCTTCAGCAGGGCCCTTGGGGGCTGGCTGGCAGAGCAGAGCTGGGGTGAGGGATCCATGGATGCAGCTCTAGATGCAGCAGGCCGGTGTCTGCTTTCCACAGACTATCAGAGATAATGTGCCTTATCTGGGATAACTCATTGGCCTTTCCAGACTTGGGGCAAACCCTTGACTTGACTGGGATTAGATTCTGCTGTGTGTATGTGGATGTGCTCTGTCACAGCCTTGGGGGCTGTGGCTGAGTATGGCTCAGTCTGGTTTTCTGGGGAGAGATTTGCATTCACTTGGGAGGAATGAATAAAGTGCCCCAGATTTAGAGCACAAGGAAGCAGAGGCTGGTTGTTTGTCTGAAGAAACATCAGGCAGAGCTGCTGTCTACCATGCCTGTCTCAGCCCCAGGGGCTGGGAAAGCCTTTGTGGAGTCTCAAACTGCTGCCCTACCCAGGGAGTATTTTCATCACAAGTATTTTCAGTACTGTCTCCTTTCAGTCTCCTGGGAGAATGAGTTGGGTTTTCCTGAGTTGCTTATGTTTTGACAAGGAATGCTGAGGTCTCTGAAGGACTGTTCCCAAAACACATTGCTTAAGACTGACCACAGACTATGATCACAAGCTGGATCAGGTTAATCTGTCTGATATTGATTCTCCTTTACCATTACAACTTTTACTTTTGTTACTTAAGTCCTAGACCCACAGTACCTTTTCCTTTCAAGCAAAGTAGTGGCTGCCCCTGCTGACAGGCAGGACTTACTTGGATTTTAGAAAAGTTCAGGGAAGTGTTAAACCTATGAAGAATTGCCTTAAAAAAATCAATGAGTCAGTCAGAATAATTGGCATAAATATAGCCAGTGTTTACAGCCACATCTATATGCAGAAGTTATTTTGGGTCACCATGGTATAAATAAAAATGGCATAACTAAAATGTTAACATTCTTTCTGCGTCCTCCAACTCATTTTCCATCTTAATGGCTACACGTCAGATCAGTGCAAGCAAAATTGGGAGGGAAAAACACAGAACAGCATTTTAGGGCTGCAAAACACAATGAGAATGCCTGGGGTACAGGTTACAACACAGCTTGGCTTGGAACTTTGAGCTCAGGGTGAGTTAGTTGGTGCTGAGCTTCCTGCTTTGGTGTCTGGATTACTGCTGGGCTTTGCACTGGGTCTGCTAGGCCAGGCTGGGCTTTGCTAAGCTAAGCTGCAGGTACAACCACACCTGAGCAGGGCAAAACAAAGAGCAGGCGTGGATGAGGCTGTGGAACAAAGCACATGAAAGGAGAAAGCTGTCTGTCTTGCATGTCTTTTTTTCTGTGTTACTGAGGTGAGTGAGCTCAGGACTTAGAGAGTAAGACACCATCCCAAATATCAGTCAGGTTTTGGAGAAAATACCTAATATTTAGGATGTCCAGATATTAAGTCACATTGCATAGTTCTAATTGTTATTTTTTCAAGCTTAGCTTGTTGTTTTGTTGTTTTTTGAGGGATGTTTTGTTTTGTGGTTTTTTGGGGGGGGTTGTTGCTGCTGTTTTGGGGTTGTTTGTTTTGTCTTGTTTTTTACTTTTGGTGTAACTTAAAAACAAGCTTTTTTGATTTGTTTCCCAGCTAGTGTAGATGTTCTTTTCCACAGTTCTCCAATTCCCTGCTGTTCTTCCCTTCCCAGGAACAATTTTTGTACCTCCTCCTTTAACTTCTGCTGAAGCTCTGTAACTCAGATGTTTCACATCGCTTTCCTTGCCCTCCCTTGCCAAGTTGAGATGTAAGTACCTAAGTTGTAGATGATAAGAGCTTGCTGTGACAGATGCTTGAAGGAGCCCTCTTCCCCAAGTGCTTCCAACTTTTGCAGTTCAGCACCATCGGTGCTCTGCTCTGTTCCCTTGTTGTGCAGCTCCCTGTCATTTCACTTTAACTGGAAATAAAAGGAAATTCCTAAAGCAGTCAGCCACCTTGCTTGTGGGGTGAAGTGAGGCCATTTCCACTGACACGTGATGGAGGTCAAGAGGCAAAGCACGGGCTAGAGGACAGCAGGTTGGAGAAAAAGTCAGGATTAGAGATCACATTTTCAGAAGAGTTTGGTGGGAACAGCCATTATGAAAATAAATCTAAATTCCTTCACATGCTCACAGCTTGGATGCTGTGTTACCCTGGCCTGTGCACCCCAAAGTGCCTCCTTTTGCTAACATAAAAGACACACACTGAATTGGAATGAGGGTCAGTCAAGATCCCTCAAAGTGTATGAACGGCCAGGAGAACAGTAGGAGCATGGCACATGTCTGGCATTGCTTTGCTTTCCCCCACTGGCTGCATGTAATACATCTTGAAAGTGCCTGGGCAAGAGCACAAGGGTCCAGTTGACATCTCAGAGTTTGGAAGGCACTAAGACAAAATGAATACTAATAGCTTAAGTAAATTGTGCCTGTAAAGTTCTTGGGAAAGAATTACTCTGGGGACACAGAACAAGCAATCATCAGGGACTGCTGATGTCAACGCTCTTGCTCTTTGATAAGTTGGTATTTTGACAGCAGTGGCAAATCACTTCAGGAATCAACATAGGCAAGCAAAGGGTATTACAGTACTGCAACTGATAACTGTAAAAAAAGTCATCAGGAAATATCTTTACGTATCTAGCAAATATGTCAAAATGTGCTCCATGCTGCAGATCCAGCATCAGCAGAAGCCCTATCACTGACTGAGTGCTACTCTTGCTAGAAAGAAAATCACAAATTAACTGCTGATGTGTGCTCTGCAGTCACAGACCTGGCAGGATCTGAATTAATAATGTCACTGAGCTTAAAAAGGACTCTGATGTCTAATTTTACATGTGTGTAAATGGTGGTGTGTGGAGCAAACTGGTGGAGAAGTTGGCAGCCAGGATTAGAGCCTGTGTGCTGGATTCACCTCTGCCTTCCTGCAAATGCCAAAAAGGTGGTGGAGAGCTGTGGAGAGAGCTTCTGCTGCTGTGGGAATGAAAGCACTTTCAGAGCTCAAATTGTTTACTTCAGACCATTCTATCTAGGGTGCTGATAAAGTTCTTAGTTTATTCCTTCTTGAAGAAAAAAAAAATGTAGATAACTACTCAGATGGAAAAACCTATATTTGTCTATATTTATATTTCATTGCACCCTGTGTGCCCGCAGCTTCCCTGAAAACAATGCCAATTACCAGCTCCTGGGGATTTGAGCCTTTGTGTGACATTTCAGTGAGGAAAAAAAAATACCTGCAAGCATTTAACTCTGAGAAGAATGCTGAACAAGTTCACGTATCAAGAAACATCTTTTCTATCACAACTTTGTTGACTAAAAGTAAAATCTTGTGGAGGGAAAAAACATGCCTGTACACACTCATCCTTCTTGCCCTTCTTCCCCTCTTGCTGTCCTGTAGTTTTGGGGTAGATGAAAATGGAGCCTCATTAACACTCTCCTGACTCTTCTTCTCAGGATTTGATTATTTTCTTTTCAAGTGTCATCACAAAGTTGGTATTTTTTTCTAAAACTAGTTCAGCTATAACATGTTCCTCTCTTCCTTTTGGAATTTTCCCTCCATTAGAAATGTAATGATTAATATTCAGAATATACCATTTTTGATCCTGGGTTTTTGAAAAATGTAAGGTTTCTTACTACCTTGCCATCCACAACTGTATCTAGAAGTTTTCCACCTATGGGAAAATGAAAACTGTGATTTTCCAGTGGGGGAGCACTTCCTTCAGATTCTGGTAGGTTGTGAGTTCTGAGAAAGTAAAAGCTGACAGCAGTAAGTTTGAGAGGTGTTTTAAATTTTTTGTACCTCTGAGCACAGTACAGCATGGCTTATTTTAATTAAAGCCTGGTTTGCAGTTGCAAGGATAGAAGAAATGGTCCCCATAAAATTTTTTAAGACTCTCTAAAAAGTGTCTTATACAGAGTTTTGCTGGTCCTGTAAAATAAGTTGCATATGTAGAATATACGGCAACACCATATAAAAAAAGGTTTTATTGGCACTTGTAGTAATGACTTTCATAACTTATTCATGAATTCACTGCTCATGAGTAATTTGGTCAGCCAAAATACAGGCCAATAAAACTTTTATACCACTCTGTCATGTCTTCTGCTTTGGGCTGGGGAGATAAACAGGGGCAGAGCAGAAAACACTTTGTCAATCCTCCAAGGGAAGAATTAAATTAGAGACTCAGTTCAGCTGTGATTGAAAGAAAAGTGATTAGGTGAAGAGGGGCTGATAAAAAACATCAAGACCAAAGCAAGTGTGTTCTGTTTTTGACCTGATGAAATTGATACCACTTTTTAAAGCACCTGGGGTTATGTGTAGTTTTGGATCAGAAAGTGGTGCTCGTGACATTTGCTGCATATTCTTCCAGATCTACCCTCATTCTCCCTTTGGGTTTTGTATTTAGGATGCTGTTTGGGGTTTGGTTTTTTTTGTTTGTGTTGTTTTATCTTTTTTTTTTTTTTTGATCCTAGTGGGTGGCAGTGGGACAGTTCTATCACTGCAGTTGTATTACACTGGACTTTTTTATGGGCTCTGAAGGTGTTCAGGAGGGAACACTCCTATGCAGTTGGAGCAACTAAATAAATCTGAAATACGCTGTCTGCACACAGAGAAAGTGATCTCTTATAAATGTAGTGTGACACAATTCCCTATTTTTAGCTCTGTGGTGCAGTGTCACATGTCAAAGTGCCCTGAGGGCATTTGCTGCTCCCTCAGAAGAGGAGAACTCCCACCCCCAGAAGGCAGGCTCATATTTGCTGTGCTGCTCAAGAAATATAATGAACTCCTCACTAACGGCACATTTTACAACCAAGAAAACTTTTAAATTACCTGAACTTGGAAGGAATAAGTTGATTACCATTTATTTAATTTATTTCATTTCTCTACCACTTTAAGCCAGATATTTACCATGCTGGAGCTTGCTTCTCTAGCTTTTTTTTTTTTTAAAAAGCATCTCCTGTGCATTTTCTTCAGCCCAGAGCAGGGTGGGTGTCTCCCCTTCCTGCCAATACTAGACATTTCTTAGGCAGAGGCTCTTCTTTGACATGGAGAACACAATCACACACCAGGTGCATTTTAAAAGAGAATATTGTCCCTTTAGCCCCTTGGCAAAACGGCACAGTTCAGGGGAGTGTGATACTGCTGACTCCACACATAAAGCTGGGAAAGGGTGTGAAGAGGAAGGGACCCTTTGGCAGAACTGGCAGAAAGAGGGCTGGTTGCACATGTACTTTTGTAAAGTACAAAAGGTTTCCCTTCCCCAGTAAATAAAGGGAACTTTTCAGCCTGGGTAAATGCAGGAGGATTTTTGCTTAATGAGCTGAATGGCTCTGCCTCTTTTTATTTGCTTTTGAGCAAAACCTGACCTGAGGCTGCTCTCTTGGAGTGCCTGGTATTCACCATCCTGGGATGCTGGATGCAAGGGCAGGCTGTAGAGGAGATAAAAGGAGTGGGGTGAGGGTATGGAAATGTGCAGCTGTATGGAATTCAGAGTTCTGTTCACAGAATTTCTGGGAATTATGTGGGGTCACCTGACAAGACTGCAGATTCTGATTGAAGACAAACCTTGCTGTGAATATGCCCTCATTAACAAAAACACTAAAGATATTTGCCATCTAAATTATTTTACTGCTACTTCAGTAACCCAGGAGGGTCACCAAAAATGTCTGGCTCAATAAAGCAGAAGCCTAAGCCTTTGTGAGGCTTTCCCACTCTTCAGACTGGCAGCTCCAACTCATAACAGTGTTGTCTACAGAGCCCTGAGAGCACTTGTGATGAGAGTTGGAGAGATTTCTAGGTTTAAGCTGTTTTCTGGGTATTCCAGCTGTTGAAAAAGGTGTCTGGTATTTACAGTCTGGTTAAAGTGGGCTCATTTTATTCGAACAATTTTTCAGCAAAGGAGACCTTGTCGCCCGTGGTTCCTTGAATTATTATACAAATATACACACACATCTACTGTTCCTAGTCTTTTTTTCCTCTCCCAGAACTATCATTAACCTTTGTAATTTACAGTGGTTCTAGCAGAAACTGTGCACATCATGTCCCAATTTTAGTGCAATCTGAAGCAGATAAAACTGTGCACCAGACACTTTGAGTATGTCCACACCACCACATCCTGTGAGTGAAAACATAGAGATGCAAGTATTATGTTAACTCTTCCTTAAGGCAGTATCTTAAAGGACTGCTTAGTTTATTTTCTTTTGATTCTCTCTGCCAAGGAAATATGTGTATCCCTCAAGCCTTGTAAGAGTTATAGCTACTGCACTTAATAAGGTAGGAGGTCCCATCAATTATATTTTTCAATGCATGCACAGCAATGCTGCAACACTCAGACTTCTGCACCCTGCTGCCAGCATGGGAAGTTGATTGTCAGTCCTCCAACTGTACAAGTGTCATTTGCAGGTTAAAATGACTGTAAATTAATTATGTCTTCTGGAAGATGGGGGGAGTGGATAAAAATTCCTAGGTTGCATAACTCGTGACAGCTCTCTGCTGTCTGCAGCAAAGGTTATTAATTTTCACCTCCTTGCTTTTGCTCCCCTCCTCTTCTGAGGGTCAGTAATGAGCAGCAAAGTGGCTCTCCCGTTAATTTTGGTACATATGTGAGTTTTTTTCCTTTGCTCCTCTTGAATATTTTTTTTTTTTTTATAAATGGTTGAGGTAAATATCATTTGAATGATAGCTTTGTAATTTGTGGCTGTCTGGGGGTGAAGGATGGGGGAGGTGAGTTTTCCTGGACCCTTCTGCTGGTGTCCTGGGCAGAGTTCATACACAGGTTTTACCTCCAAGCAAACCTCATCCTTTATTGTCCACTGCTTTTTCTTCCTTATTGGCAACTTCTCTAAATAATGCAAAAATTAGATCCACAGGGAGAAAATGTCTTGTCTCCAATGGTTTCCTATGTGACAGAGCCTAAGACATAAAGGAACTGTGAACTACTTTTAGTTGTGTTACTGCTCATGGTTCTCTTAGCAAAATTCCCTTATTATATACAGTTTTTCTTCACAGCACACCTAGAAAAACCCCATGGGCTAGGGAGCTGGAGTAGCAGTACCTACAGACCCCACAGAAGTCCTGACTTCTCCTTCAGCTCCTGCTCTGAGAAATCCCAAGCCATGTTTACAGGGCCAGATCCTGTATGAAATGAGGCACCTCTGTGCAGGGAGAGCCCTCCCTGGAGAGCCTTCCCTCCTCTGCTGGGGAACTGCACTGGAGCCTGCCCAAATTTGCCTGCTGAAGCTGTTCAGTTTTGTGTGATGGTGGTGTACATCACGTGTGTTGGGTGAGTGTGTTCAGTGAGTGGCTCATCTGCTGGCAGGAAACATAGGGTAGGACATTCCAGCCTCCACACACACTAATGTTCAGTGAAATTTGGTATTATCAAATTATTTTTCACAACAATAGCTCAGTTCACTAAGAATGCTTGGCCCTTTCTGAAAATCAGGCATAGCTCACTGAGTCCTTGGTGAAAAGGAGTATTTGCTTTTAAAACACATCTTCATGAAAGAAATGTTCTGAGGTGAACATGAAGATAGTGGAAAAGAATAACAAGATCATTTTTATTGTCACTCTCAGTAAATGATTAAGGATACTTCAGTGGTGCAAGGAGACCAGTTCTTTGAGTGTTTGATATAAACCATGTTTGTTTATTAGCAGTCACTTCTGTGAAGAGAACTGTCCTTTCCCTTTACCCACATGGCTCTCCTTGGCTGTAGTCTGCATCCCATGAATCATGGATGGGGTAACCATAAAGTTTGTTATTAACAACTTCTTCTGGAATTAAAGCTTCTCTTCCAGAAATACTGCAAGTTTGTGCATATTCTTCAGCTGTTGTAAATGCTTCTCAGCTGGTGTTTATATCATCCATAGAAGTGACTACTGGAAAATGTGGAACTTTCTGTAAAAACTTCAGCTGAAAATATTTTTTGTTTTCAGCTGCAAATCAAAACCTGATATATTCCAGGAGCAAATGAAAAAAATATTTTAATTCTAAATTACCACGGTGTTTCCTCTGGGGAGATGATTTAAGTACCTTGTGCTTGTCAGTGCCATCCTCAGATTCTATATTCAATAACACATCATGATTTTTCTCTTGTGATGGGACTTAGTGGAGTGTGGTGCTAGAAGTGTGAATGTAATTTAATGGCAGATAAAGAAGAGAAAGGAGGGAAAGACACATTCATTTTCTGTGAAGTATTGGTGGGTTTTTTTTCACATGGAGGTATTTTGCTGTTTGTAGTTTTGATAGGAAAGTGAACTTACCAAAGCAAGTAATATTTTATCATTAAAAAAAGAATTGCTGTTTTTCAATATGAAAAAAAATTGACCTATCACAGCACCCAAGAACACTGAGCTGTGTAACTACTGCCAGTATGCAGAACACATCTTTTAGTCTTAATGCATATGCATGAGAAAATTATCCTGTGAGAGGCATGCAGTGAAGAAATCTTGATTGCTTTCTGGTGTCATTTATATATTTAAATCAGAATTTTAAAATTAGTATATGCGGAAAACAAAGGGGTTATTTAGGACTTACCAAAATGTTCTGATAATACTCTTATTACTAATAATTAGCACGCTGCAAATCTGATACAACTTGATAAAAGTTGCTTACTTTAAAGTGGAGTAGCAGACATTTCAATAATTTTTGGACCCTTTTGGTGTAATGAGGAGATTGTTCTTAGGCTGCTTTGGCCTGGACAGCAGTGCTGTTACAGCAGGCTGAACAGAGTGCTTGAGCCAGGGTTGGGCAGGAGAAGCTGTTCTGTGCTGACAACCTTTGCAAGGAATGGCAAGAAAACCTGAGAGAGCCATGGGGCTCAGCTGGGGATCCAAAATGTGCCCTGTGTCTCCAGGCCAAGAGTCCTGCTCTGAAAACCAAGCTGTGCAGGAGTGGATATGAATGGAGAGAACAACTCCAACAGGAAATCCTTGATTGTCCCTATTTAATGCAGAGCAGTAGCTGCACTGATGTGAACTTTTTTGCTGCTGCTTTAACTCTTTCTTCTGCTGCCTTTTCTCCTCTCACTTAGATGGATTTAGTCACTTCAGGAGGGTTTCATTTGAAACCTTTAATCATAATTAAGGGAATTGATTTATACGTAGCACTTGTAATCATATTCAAGTGGATGCAAGAAGGGCTTGGAAAGGACGTTCAAAAGTGCCAGTTAACTGCAGGCTACAGGCACTGGATGATGACTTATGCACTGCTGAATAAATCAGTCTCTGCCACTGTAAAATCAATTTTGCTTCATGTTGTTCATCAAACAATTATTATAAAGAATCTGATTTCAAAACTATAAAATCAGTTTTGGCTCATGTTGTTTCGTAAGGCAATTAAGACAAATGATGTCACATGAGCCACTGCATCATCAGCCTAAAAAACACCAAGAAGCCTCTGAGGGTTTGAGCTCAGCTGCCAGGTGAGGTAGCACAAGAGGTGGTGTTTCAGCTATGGATGAGGCTAAAGAAAGGATGCAGCAAAAATGAGGGTGCTGATCCAAGTGAGCTTCATTGCTTCTGTTTCCCCTCCGAGAGGAAATTTTGCCCAACAGACTCTGCCCTGGGCTCTGTAGCTCCAGGCCCTCCTTGGAGACTTAGCTCATAATTTCTTATTTCTGTACAACCTAGACACTGTTCAAATAGTTTCTTTAGGATATGTTAGCAGAGGCAATATTTGAGGAAAGACAGTATCCTTGCCTTAGGAGAGTGAAATGGATACAAATCAGGAAAAGGAATTCAGAAGAGATTGTGGATGCAGAATGGAAATGCTTACATAAGGCTGATGGAGGTAAACAAAAGAAAGAAATATTTAATTTTGAGACAGATCTAATTTTGTCTTTCTCAGCCATAGCAGTGACCCATTAAAAGACATTTTCTGTGGGAGGGTAACATGAAGGATATACATCTAACAGACTGTAAAGGGAAAATTCATGGAGGCAGAGGGCTGAGTGAAGCTTTTTGCATGAAACTTTCCACAAAATATGCAAACTTGACAACAATAAAATGTTTTGCTAATACTTTCTGACATCAGTAATTTTGCTTTTCTATTTCTGAAAGATTCAAAACTCTAGTCTCAGCATTTAAAAGAATGTATTGACTTATGGATTTTATATGACTTCAAATCAGAAAACCTTTTCAGTAATATTTTAAAATATGTGAAGTAAAAGAATAATACAATAGAAAAACTTATTATGATATGTTTTGTTTTTTGCAATGATATATTTGGCCTGGATACAGAGATCATTTTCTTTCACTGTGGTATAGTTGGTTTCAGGTTTTGTAGGTGCCTACAAACTCTGCCAAGTTATTTTTGTTGCTCTAGGAACCAATATAATAATAATAAGTAATCATGAAAATAGAAAAATAAAGTCTCCATGGAAAATGCTGAAAGGAGAGCACTTCCATGCCTGAGGCTGTGTAGTGCATGTGGGTAACACATCACAGAAACCTCACCAGGTGTAAAAGTAGTTGGTAGGCAGGTGTGTGTCCTACCCACGGCCCTGGGGTGCTGCAGGTGCCAGGGCTGCTTCTGAGTGCAGCAGAGGAGTGGGGATGGTGCAGGATGGCAGGAGCAATTGGAAATGTTTGAGATGCTGACTTCACCCCCAGCAGTCACACTAATGTTGGTTTCCTAAGCATTTTCATGGTGTCATTTTCATGCCTCACAGCTGACCCAGGGTACCCAGGAGGTGCTGTCCTTCTGAACATTCTTCATTCCTTTACTTCCCCTGAGAGAAAAAAAAGAGAAAAATTATAAAGCTGATCTGCCACTGAAAGCACAGAGAACATTCCAAAGGCTTTTTAGGCATGATGACAATGTGGCAATGTGTTCTCACAGCCCATGGGAAATCCTGGGACACTGCTGTGGGCTGAGCTCTTAGGGAAGGTACAGGGAGGACACCAGCTGGGAGCAAGGAGAAAGGAAGAAAAGCTCCCACATGACAGAATGCCATGCCAGGTGGAGCTGACACAATGGGCAGGTCAGAACTGCTCTCACCAAAGGACTGGACTGAAAAGCAGGACTTTAGTGCAACATGTGCAGGGGTGCATCACACCCAGCATCTCCAGCTGGGCGGGGATTGTCCCGTTCTGCTCTGCCCTGGGGCAGCCTCAGCTCCAGGGCTGGGGGCAGTTCTGGCTGCCACAGTGTGAGAAGGATCTAAAGCTGTCAGAGAGTGTCCAAAGGAGGTCATGAGGATGGTGAAGTGGCTGAGGTCCCTTGTTCTGTTCACCCTGGAGAGGAGGAGGCTGAGGGGAGCCCTCAGTGCAGCTACACCTCCCTGTGAGGGGAACAGGAGGGGCAGGCACTGATCTCTGCTCGGTGCTGACACTGACAGGAGCCCAGGGAATGGCCTGGAGTTGTGCCAGGGCAGGGTGAGCTTGGATATCAGGAAAAGGTTCTTTCTCCAGAGCATGGCTGGGCACTGGAACAGCTCCAAGGCTGGCTGAGTTCAAGGAGCATTTGGACAATGCTCTCAGGCACATGGGGTGACCCTTGGGGATGGTGCTGTGCAGGGCCAGGAGTTGGACTCGATGATCTTATGGGTGGTCCCTTCCAGCTCAGCTCATTCTGTGAGTCTCAAACAGCTTTTGGGAAGCTGTGGAACCAGATGCAGGTGGAACATGTGATTTCAGGCCATGTCCAGCAGAGTTGGGAGCAGGGCTGCTGCCACTGGTGGCTGAGGAGTTGGTGTGGGATCCCTGGGAGCTGGGGAGCCCTGTCCTGCACAAACCCCACTGCCTTGGCAGGGAGCTCTGCCCAGAGAGCTCAGTGTTCTGGAGATGTAGCTCTGTGTGTTGGCTGAACAAAACTAAAGGCAACAGATTTGCTGCTCCCTTCTACTTAGATAAATGCATGTATTTCTACTTATATTAGCTGATCTGCATCTGGTTTGGGGATTCATAGCATGATCTCCCATTGACTGCTATTCTGGATATATTTACAGTAAAAATTTCCCAGTAAAATATAAATTAATTATCATTTATATTGCAGTATTATCCTTGATCCCCCAAGGCTGCTTGTTCTGCACAAACTTAGACTGTAAAAAGTGCTTCATTCTCAAAGAGGTTACTCTTATTTTATGTAATTCTGTAAGACAAAGAATGTCTAAAGAGGCATTATCTCCATTATTTTCTCACTCTTGTTTCAGATGGGAAACCTGAAATAGAATAATTAATTTTTCTCCACAAGTCTCCAAGAATTTCATACAGAAGACTGGGAATTCAGCCAAAAATATTTTGGATTGCAGACCATATCCATAAACAATCAATTATTTTAACAGTCCACTTGGTATTGGTACTGAGGATCTGTAAATATATACATAAGTAGCAATAAAATGGTGCAGTAGCTGGAGTAAAGAGATTACAGTGTTTTAATCTGCAAGTCTAGTATCTAAAATGTGTTTTCTGATGTTTCACAATTATTAAAGTTCAAGCTAAAAGTCCAGGTTACCTTTCCTGGGTGGAGATCTATCCTCATGAATATATTCTACCTGAAGCTAAAACCTGAGCTCTGCAGAAATGGATTACCTTTCTTAATTTAGCAGTCTTTCAAACACTTGAGATATATGCACAGTACATAGACTGTCCTGAATGCATTTGAAAAGGTAACAGCTGGTGATATGGAAAATTTTGTTTGGAGATGCTGCTGTGGCTTTTACTAATTACCATTAACTGCATCAGAGATCCTGGCCTCAGGGTGACAGGATCCTGCTTTGGTGAGGGACTGCAGTCCTGCAGGGAAGCAGGGCAGTCCCTGTCCTGAGCATTTCACCCCTCTCAGCAGTCCCAGGGGTCCCAGGGGGTTGTTCTGTGCTTCCAGGAGCCTTTGGCATCCCTGCACAGGGCGAGGACAGGGAGCTCTGCTTATCTAAGGATTTCAGCTAAAGAGAAATAATACTTTTCCTACCTCTTTCCAGTAGCCACAGGAAAGTTTAAAGCTGTAGGGTTCAACATCTGTAATGAAGAAGGGGGACAGGCTGTGCTGTAGAAAACTTAGATCTATCTCTGTTTTGCACACCACAAGTCAGTGTCTTGCTCATAGCTGATCTGATTAAACAATACCCCTCCATTTTAGCAGATCCTCAGTAACAGTTTCAGTGCAATCACAATGAGTAATATATGCCAGGTATGACTCAGGTGGAGTGTGTGTTTCTGTGGGAAGAGACAAGAGAATTTTGGCTCAAAAATTTTCTTCAAGTGATTTCAAATGTGGACAAAATGTTTATATTGTTGGCAAGGAAAGGCTGTTAAAGACCTGCTCCAGGTTTCACTTAATGAATTCCTAATTGAAGAGAATCCTGGCATGATGCAAAATGAGAGTTGCAGTAAAGCCCTCTGCTGAAGCTTCTAGCATCCTGGCACTACTTCATTTCAAACAATACAACCTATTTCATGCTTACACAGTAGTTATCTTTTTACTTTGGGGTTTCCCCCTAGTAATATATGAAGGAAGTGATTATTACAATTGAGGTATTTGCCAAGAGAAGTTAGAATATGTGGGGAAATAAATCATATCAATTATCACATTCCTGCAGTCTGAAAGAAAGCTCTTAAGTCCCTAATACCAGGTAGAAAATAGTTGAGGTCATATCTCCTACAGACCTGCTGAACAGAAACTCTTGTTTCAGCTGATTTTCCCAAATAAAGCTCTAAATCTGGAGGGCTTTAACATAATCCACTGGAGTAGTGAGTTGGTTTCTAACTTTGAAAAATTGTTAATGAGAAAAAGGGGAACCACCAGGAATGCAGCTGATGGTGCTAAAAGTTACAGGTATTGAAAACTGAATATCTGAAGGCCTTGGAGCTTCCCTGGCTCCCACCTGACTGTGCCAGGGAATCATTGTCATGAATGTGCTGGAATTCAAGCACAGCCTCTCCTTGTGCTGAACTGCAGCCAGCCAGCAGCTGCTGGACAGGGGGGCTCTTGTGCTTTCCAGCCCTTTAGGAAGAGCTGCCATCCTTGGTGTTAGAGACTTGGTTAGAGCTAATTTTAGGAGTTTGATGAACCATGGTTTTCCTTTCATTTGCTCGTAGGAGTTGTAAATTGCTAATGATCTGCAGCAGAAATTAATTATTGTTAATTATTCCCTTTCAGCCAGAGCTCAAATCTTCTTTTAGCACAGTGTGTGGATGCAGGTTAAATGAAGTCCAAATCCCATTCCCTTTTCTGTCCTTGAAATTAAGCAGCAATTCCTGCTTGTTCTTCCCATCCAGACTGGCTTGTGCAGGAATGCACAGGAAGGATGTTCCTCATGTTTTCAGAGGCAGAGAGGATGTCTGTAAAATAAATCCCATTTTAAAGCCTAAAATGGGACTGAGGCCTGTCTTTTATCACAGGTTCACTCTTTCTTCTTGGGTAGAACAGGGTGACACTGACATCTCTTCCAAATACCTGTTCTGAGGGAGAGTCTGTTTCTGAGGGGAGCAGTGCATCTGACTTCATGTCGATGAGGGTCACAATAATGCTCCATGTGTCCCATGCAAAATGATGATATTTTCTATGCAGTCTGTGTGGAAACAGTTGACAAATACCACTTTCAAAATTTAAAAGATGGAAGTTATTTATACAAAGCATGACTCCAGGACAGCTGATGTTGAAGGAGTCAGGCTAACTAAATGAAATGTCAGCCAGTCCATGGTTACCTTGCCTAAACGGACATGGGGCTTTAACCAACACAGAAGGTACCCTGCAGCCTCATATTCCCACTGCCTCTCTCATCTGGAGGTGGATAGGGAAGTACAAAAGTAACCCCCAGCAAACCACAGAATTTTCAGGGGATGAAGAACAGTCAGAGTATGGGGTTTTTCCCCACCCTGTGACAAAGTTCCTGCCATGTGGTGTAGCAACCCCTTCGCTGGGGCTGGCGTGCACTTGCTGGCAGGGTGGTGCTCTCCCGGGTCTCCCCTTGGAAACCTGTCAGCTCTAGAGGCACTTAAGAAGTTTGCTGGCAGAAAAGCAAGTGCCTCCATTTTCTACTTCATCACACACACCATTGCCTGAGTACTGAGCTACACCCTGGTATGCTGTGGCAGAGCTCTTTGGCAGTGAACGTGGCATTTTCTGGGGCAGGCCAGCACAGCATGGTCTCATCACACAGAGCAGCCCTGAGCTGTTCTCCTTTCACTTAATAGTACAGAGCTTAAAGGAATCTGCAAAGGAGATTTGAATCTCATCTCATCTCATCTCATCTCATCTCATCTCATCTCATCTCTGACTCAGAGCTGTTATTTCAGCTAAAATAAGGCAGTGATCTTTGAGACAGGAAGAGTTCAGGTGGTTTTCTTAGTTTGTGGTAGAAGCAGCGTGTGATTCAGTGAGTATTTCTGCAGAGGAAAGCTGGGGACACCAAGAGCCCCAGTTTTAGGTGTTGTTATTTTAAAACAGTCCCCCTGTTGAATGTAGCCTCCTGTTGGCTCTAAGCCACCAGATGAGAAGCTGCTCCTGCTTCTTTCACCTGTACATGACCTGTCCTCACACAACTCCTGAGATGTCATTCATTCACTGGTGGGAATTGTGATAGTTTTGTCTGAATTGCATTTGAAGCTGCAGGTTAAAAATCATTTCTCCAGCAAATCTCATCCTTTTGACACAAACTACATAGCTAGAATATTCATTTACAGAAATGGACTGCATTATTATCTGAACAGTGACAGCGAGTGCTGCTAATTCCCACATGCTGCTTGATGACACAAATCTCTTCTAAAGAATGGTTGTTTCTGTGGAGCCAGCTTTTCTTTGCCTCACCATACATCTCTGTGATAAACCCTACAGAAAATGGAGTGTGCACTGGTCCTCAGCCTCATCTCTTGTAATGTGGGAGGTACAAGAACTAATCTCTTCATCAGAGGGTTGTTGGGGAGAGTAGTGGGCTTTCCCCTGCCCTGTGTCACAGCAGGGTTGATGGCTTAGGCTGGTGATAATTAGGTCTCTGTGGACATCTCCTCTGCTCCCTCCAGCACCTGCCACTCCTGTAGGGGGACCCTGAGTGATGTCCCTCTCTGAGCTGAGCTGAAGAGAGACACTGTACATAACCATGTATCTTGAGAGCTCATCTGCAGACTTTATTACAACAATTACTAAGGATCATTTGACTGTAAATGCTGGTTCCCTCTTGCTATGAATCAATGTCATTAACCTTAGCAGTATTGACATGTTCTCCCTATGCATTTCAAGCAGTTTAATAAACAAGTGAAGAGTTAAGAGCCTGTTCTGCATGCTGTGATGTATTCCTGCCTTGCTCGTTCTGGATAAACACAGTGACACTTCATTGTACGCTGAGATTTATGATGGAGCTACAGTGTGGGAGAGAAGGGGAAAGAGAGGCTTTTGCTGAGATGTGCAGATAAAAGAGCAGGGCTTGATAGAGAAATGGGAGTAACACGTGCTCAGCTGAAGAGCAGGTAGCTGACAATGACCTGACACGTGCTAGGTAGGAATCACTTTCAATTCCTTCTGCCACGTCACTGGGATGATTCAATTACTTTGAATAATTCTGAGAACAATAGACATCTGTGTATTTAAGGGAAAGAGGAAAACAAACGAGAAAAAAAAAAAGCAGATTCATGAAAGTTGTTCTATTTGATGTGTATTTTTATGTGATCATAGTTAAAAGCACATGTTTGAATCATGCCAAAGTATAGTTCTGTGTGTTGTGAGGTCCTTGACTGTGTTATGATGCTCTTTAATGATTAAGAAAACCCAAAACAAATGAAAAAAACACCTGAGGAAACAACGGAGTCACCCAGAAATCCAGTTTCTGACAGCATATAAAATGACTTAGAGTCTCTTTTCCTCCCATTTCCAAGATTTGAACATCCTTTGTTTTAATTATTTCTTGGCCAACAGCCCCCATGCAGGGGAACAGGCCAAAGGGATTCCCGTGAGGCTCCAGACATTTCCTGGAACAGTGTCCCTGTGAACAGTCCAGCTGAGGGAGCGATGCTACAAGCACAGCTGTCACTGCCCAAGGTTTCTGCTTGGAACAGGGAGGGTTGGACATCTCTGCCTCGGGGCATCGCAGCCCAGCTGGCAGTGAGCCCCTGGGAGCAGGGACTGGACATTGTGGGTCAGTGCCACTCACCAGCTGACTCTCACAGCAGTGCCAGCACCTCTGCCAGGCAGCAGAGCCCTGTGATGTCAGCCAGAAATCTGTGAGGGCTGAGAACAACCTGCTCTTCATCACCTGGCGAGTCCTGGTAAATCAGGAAGCAGACGTGACAAGTGTGGCAGGGGACACCGGGCTCCTCCACGCTGCAGCTGGCCAGGGTGCAGCCAAAGCCGGCAGAGAACAGGCACCAGCTCTGTGGGTGTCCGAAACAGGAGGTGTGGGAAACAACGTCCCTCCCTGGAAACGTGGAGCACTGCACTGAGGCTCTGTCTCGGCAGCAGGGTCTGAGCCCGCAGCTCTGAGCGGGGAGCAGCCCTGGTGAATGGACGGACTCCGCTGTAGCCGTGCAGAGGGTGCCCAGACCCATCTGGAGCACCTGCCTGTGCCAGTGCACCGAGCACCCTGGAGCTTGACAAGCCACCACAGGGCTTGGCAGCTTCGTGTTTCCTAATTCCTAACATATGTAGAACTTCAGCTCTGACACAATCAATTTAAGCCATTAGGCAGGGCTGGATCTGGGCCTCTGCAGGGCTGAGTGGAGCATATTTTGTGTTTTAGGAATGCAGTGTATTCTGCTGCTTCTGAAGGGAGGCTGCAAGGGGATTACCTGCCTTTGGGTGTACCTCTTGAGCCAGCTTTAAGCACACCTCTTGCAGGGTGAAGAGCCCACCTTGTCCCTAAGTGCATGTGGGGACACTCAGGAGCCAGAGCTGTGTGGGCACAAGCCCTCTGAAACATTTCACCTAGGGAGGTATTTCCAAGCAGACTAGGCTGAAGCACATTCCTTTGTCTCCTTCATCTTTTTTCCCCTTTTAAAGCATGTTTGTTCAGGTCCCACACAAAGACCTTTTAAATTACCTCCTCTTAGCTTCTTTATCATGAATGTATTTGTGCCAAGTTTTGCAGAGGCATCTTCACAAAATCATGGCCTTTAAGATCAGCAGTTGGGGTCTGGGGCTTTAAACAATCCTCACGAAGACTAAAGAATTTCAGTTCAATTTAAGTTTTTGAATAATATTTTATATTCTAAGTTAACAGATATAAATAATTTTTTGAAGTAGATCCTCCTGATTTTTAGACCTTTTAGTTTTATTTTACTGTCTTAGTCTATATAAATGTATATATTATAGATGTATTTATAGAATAAGTAGCTCTTACACCTGAGTATTTAAATAAAAATGAGTAATTTATACAGATTTTCTAGGCTAGATTTCATTGGGAAATCATAATTTTCTTTACCAATTTGGTGTCTTGTACTACTTTTATGTAATTATACAAATTGAGTTAGAAGAAAAAAAAAAGGAGAAAAGAACAACAAAACCCCTCTGAGTATCTCAATTTTTAGTCAATCTAGACTGATTAGTTGTGTTTGGTCAGATGTATAATATGACACTGTTCTTCTGCTGTGACTGGATGAATGCACAGATAATCATGATATGAATCATTACATTTGCAAAGCAAAATCCATTTTCTACCATAATGCTCCCTTGAGCATATTTTATAGAGATGAATTACTGAAAGATACTATTTTTGAGTATGTTGGCCATTTTTAAATGTCTCCCTTGAACAACTTTAAAAATTATTTGCACCTGATTTCCAATGGAGCAGAGGAGCTGGGGCTGGGAATTGCTGTTGCTTGTCTGAGCTGAAGGAATAGAAGGTGATCAGGTGGGAGGAGAGAGCCCACCTGCCCCATCCCATCCCCTCCTACAGCCCTGGCACCAACCTGCTGCAGAGGAGCTCCCCAGGTGTGTGGGGGAGGCTGTTGTTGTAGAAATGCTTGTGCTGTAAGTGGGAACAACTCAGGGAGTGATTTCCTACTGACTTCCTCATGGACACAGATGCTAGGGCTGAATACTCCTGTTTCATCAGTGCCTTCTGCCTGAATGTCTTCAGTTTAGAGGTCCTCTGTCATATTTTTAGGGATAATTTTCCCTGAGCAGCTGAGCTATTGGCCTGAGCAAGCTACGCTTGAACAAGTTTGCACGTGGATGAGAAGATGCAGGAATCAGAGGGGTGAAGGACTTGTTGCTGGAGATCATGAGGATCAGGCCTGTTTCAGATGCTGCCTCTGGAAGCAGGCACTTTGGGGATTAGAGCTTTCCTCCTCCCAGCCTGCCTGATCTGTCTGTCTGTCTATCTGCATGGTCAGAGGTGCACTGTAATAGAAATAGAAATTATTGAGGTACCCTCTGGTGCAACAGAGACCCAATATCACAAGATGTCATTAGTCCCCCTAGCTCTGCATGAATGGCCAAAATAAAGCAGGAGTTAATGCAGGAACAGGGACATGCACAGAATTATAGTGCTGGTAGCCCTGTGCTGGTAAAGATTAATCTCATAGACCTCTTTGAAAGCAGAGAGAAATTCTAGCTGTCATAAATTATTTGTAATTACAACAGCATCTTATTGCTGTATTAAAAAAAGAGAAAAAACAGAGATGATAATTAGTTGATATATAATAGATGATGAGTTTGAGGGTTTATGGTGCCTGCAGGAAAGAGATGTGAAAGGGTTTGTCTGTGATTACACACAGTGGTGAAGTTGTCACCTCATGGTTCAGCCCAAAGAAAACATCAGGAAACCAAGCTCTTGAATTAATACCACAGAAGTGGATTAAGGCTTTTGGAGATCTCAAAGAGAGTCAGATGCCTTAACCACCTATGGATTTAATGCCAAGTAAAGAACCTGTGGGTTTAAAAAAGAATCCTTCTCTGATCGGGGAACTGGGGAGAAAGTGCACAGTGAGAATCCTCTGCACCCCAAGCTCTGCACAGCAGGAGACTTTCTCTGGGTGGAGAATGTCCTGGCTGAGAACAGATCAGCACAAAGGAGTTCAAGGCATTAGAAGGCTCTTACTCTGCCTTTCAGGAAGGACAGGAAAAGGAAAAAATAATTAAAAAACCTCAAGAATTAGAGGTAGCAAACTAAATTACTGTTGGAAAATAATAGTCATCGGTAGAAGCGTGAAGTGTTGATCTTATGTATTTTTTGCACATTGTAGAGATCCTTAAAGGCTGTCAGCATTTTAATTAAATATGACAGCTTGACAAAAGGAGCAGCTAGGTGTGAAATGCATATACTGCTGGAGGGGAGCTTTCTGCACAACAGCGACCTGGAATCGGGAAGTCGCTGACTGTGACCTTCGCTGTGCTTTGAGGAGCAGCCAGAGCTGCAGGCAGGGTTGTCAGCTGTGCAGTCCCCAAAAGTGACACACCACATTCATTACTGCAGGAGTCAGGCGTGCTGAGAGCACTGCCACTGCTGCTTGCTGCTGCTCCTGCTTGCTGGCTCAAGCAGAGAAAAGAGCTGACCCTTCCCCTTAACATGCAAGCTTGGTTTCTTCTTAGTGTAGTGTACCAGCCTGGGAAAGGGATGAGAAACTGCATTTTTCCACCTTCTTTCTGTTGGGGGGGGAAAGTCAATCTTAGTTGTGGGATTCTGACACTTAATCTTCTTGTGATCATCAGAGACCAGCCATGACTGTAGCCCATAACTAAGTTCTTTCTACCATTACATGGCTTTTCCATTAACTGCTCCCTCCAGTGAAAGGCTCCCCAGCTCAGTAACACTGCTGCATTTCAGGCATCTCTATTACTAATTCATTTGCTATTCACTGTAATAAACCCCATCACAATTAATTTATTTAGCACAATATGGATTTTTCATGTCTTCTGATTATGTGTCCTTGATGGTTGTAAGGATTTCCCTGCTGTTAGGACACAGCACCCTCTGACATCCTGATGCAGCAGATCCTGACCTGTATTCTATCAGCAGCTGCTGAGCTTTAAAGGCCCCTTGCAACATAACCTATTCTATGATTCTATGGCTTTTTGTGACTCTTGGGAAGCTGCAAAACCTGCAGCCAGGCATACCTTTTTAGAGCTGAGTATTCTCTGCCTCATGAAATTCCTGTGCTGTCCAATGTTCAGACCCTTATAGCCACTGCCATAACTTTCTTGAACAGTCCATTAAATCTACTTTCATGATATGTTACACTGTAGAAATGTTATCTTTCATGTAATTTATGAAGCAAAATTGGTTTTAAATTCAGAGAAAAAATCTGGATTGTTCAAGAATAGTAGGTTGTACATTAACTTGTAGCTCAGCTTGGTCACTACTGTGGAAACTATTTTAGGTAAGAACATCTATTCAGAGAGGAGTGCACATTCATTTGCATCCTGAAAAGGAAGGAGAGGGAGATTCTGTACAGGAAAATTTAATAGTCATTGTACTTACGTGAATGTAAATGGAGATCTACCTCGTGGTGCATGCCTCAGAGTAGTTGAAGAGTTCAACAAATTCCTCACAACCACACAGTAATTGATCATTCATTATTATCCTGTGGATTTCTAGCACTCATTCTGCCATAATTTGTTACTCTCATATCCTTAAGCATAAACAGCCATCGATGTACAAAGACTTGAAACAAACAGCCTTTGAAAGGAGCGAATTAAACATTAGGTATCACTAACATCATGATCCAGTGATGCTTATTACTGAGCAATAAGTATGTTGTTTGGTTCCCCTGCATCAACAGATAAACAGGGTGATTAATGACAAAATCCAATGTTTCCATTCTATTCATGCACTAGTAGTCACACTTACAGCAGCTTATGATTTGTTGCTAAAGCTCAAAAAGCCATGCAACAGAGACAGCTCCTGCTGCGGCGTTGGTGCCGTGAGACGAGGTGGACAGGGATGGGAAAGGCACTGGGAGCTGTGCCAGTGGAGTTCAAGGTAAGCTGTGAACCACTGGAGACCCTGGAGGGGCTGGGGCAGTGCCACTGAAATCAGCAGGAGCGCTCACACAGAGCCTCAGCACTGCTGAGCCAGCCCATAAAGCCCCAGAGCAGTTCAGAAACTTGTACAGAGGTGGG
>VZRX01012843.1:0-11731 GCA_013398075.1 Notiomystis cincta
AAGCTAAAATCCTAAGGTATCACCACAACAGCTGGCAGAACACAAAGCACAGCATCACCTTATGTGAGATGAGGTGTTTGGATTTAAGTGACCTTCAAAGCAGAGCCAGTAAAGCAGTGAAAAGTAAAACAGGAATTTTATGTTCAGGGAACTGTAGAAAACTTTCATATGTCCAAAAAGTGGTGATATCATAGCCAGTGGTAGAGGAGAATTTTGTTGAACTGGTAAAAACAGGAGGCAGTGAACAAGATACAAAATGGCATAAACTGGGAAAAGTTCATAGAGGGTTAAAATAATTAGGGCAACTTTGAACTAGATTAGGAATTAAACAGATTTCTGGAAGATATGAGATATTATCAGGACTAATTACTCCAGTAAATTTGGTAATAAATTATCTTTCCTTTTGCATCATTTTCCTTCTTGACATTTGCAATGACTGTGCAACCAGTCCAACAGCAATAAAAGTTGTTCCCATTTACACAAGGACTACCCTTGGCACCAGTAGGTATTATTGCTTAGCTGCTGCTTCAGGGTTTTTTTTTTAACTCTGAAAACCCAAAAAAACCAACAAAACCACAAACAAACAATGCCCTCAAAAAAACCCACAAACAAACAAAAGGGGAACTTTAATTGCTGGAAATTCCATGCCATTTTACCTGAAATTGTCTGAGATGCCTGCCAGAAATGCAGAGGCCCTTTGGGAGGTGCACCACCATGTTCTGAACGTACACAATGATCCTGGGAGGTGGCAGAGCTGCCAGCTGCACGTGCCCAAGCTGAAATTTGCTGTGGCAGTGTGTTGTCAGTGCTGGTGATGCTCAGGAATTGGGGACACTGCCATCTTCCCCTGGAGCAGCTGTGCAGAAGGAGAAATCAGGAGCAATTACCCAAACTGCAGGATTTTGCAGCTGTAAAGGGTGACAAAGGGTTCCAAATTAAAAACATTGGGGAGCTAATGAACCCCGTGTAGCAGGAGGGCCTGTGCTCTGTTGGGTGCCAAGCTGTGCCTGTGTTCTCCAGAGCCTGGACTCTTCAAGACAGCCTGAACTTTTGTCTGCCTCTGACTGGAATGTTTTACATTGCTCACATAAAGAGGCCTGGATACAACCAGAATTCATAACAGTCTGCTGAAAATTAAAGCTGGTTTCCAAAGAATCTTCCTGAACAAAGTTCTTCCTTGCCAAACTTAAAAATATTTAATTTGGTCATTAATGAACTGGTTTCTGTCTGGTTTACTTCTCTCTCTCTCCTTACTGGAAGACTCTACATGTCAGTGCACACTCAGATGCACTTGTCATACAATTATTTGCTTTTATGTACCATCCAAACAAGATCACTTTCAATAGCACTGCTGGTGAAATGGGGAAAAAACTATAAAATAATATATTCTTTGAATAATGTAGGAGGTTTTTATCTCTCTTTTCCCGGAGAATTTTCTGACTTCCTGATCTCCATAATTTTGTTTGTTCCTTATAGTATGTTAATAGATTTGTAACCCAAGAAACTGGAATATATTTACATGACAAGTTCTTTTTTCAGTGATTTGCTCATTGGTTTAGATGGTTTACTGGGACACTGAAATTCCATGTGATATTTTGTATTATGAAGTTAAAGTGTAAAACACACACCCACAAAAACATATACTTCCTTTTACAGAGATTCTTCAACTCCTTTTTAAATTTTGTGTCATGCAGCTGCTGTTTGAATGTTTATGGACAGGAAAAGCCAAACTGCTGCTGCTGCAGGCAAACCCTCAGAGCTTTTGGGCTGGGAAGGGGTGGCCCTGCTCATCAATGGCAAGTGACACCAGTCCCTCCCATGCTCCCATTTATTGTGCAGATATATTTTGTACAGGTGAATATTAATTAGCATGACCTGAAACTGCTTTTCTGGCTGTTACCATCTCTCCTTTGAGAGGAGGAAATGTCTGTTCATGCCTGTCTGTGTGCATAAAGATAAAAGGAACCACAGTGCACTACCAAAGGACAAGATAAAATTACTTTTTTTCCCTCTCTAGGCAGAGAGGAGTGATTGAGTTTTCTACTCAGCCCCCCAAAATCAACAGTAGCCCTGGGATACATCTTCAAGTAAAACATTTGGCTTCAGGCAGAGCTGCAGACCCTACTGGATAGGATTTCATGTCTCTGCAAACCAACCCTGAGTTTATGCCTCCATAAATTCACCCAAGGCTTTATTAAGAGTATTGAAAAAATCCTTCCCTACTCTATCAGACTCAGTTCCTATCTTTAGTTGTCAAACTGGAAAGGGACCATGACAGAGTTATACTTCCAGCTAAGAGGTCTTAATCCTGTCCTTCAGGTTTATGTGAGATAATAGATCTTTTCCCATTTACCCATTTCAAGTGTTAAACTGGGGCAAAGATGGATTGCTTTGGTTTGGATGATCAAGCATGTAAGGCAGCCAGAAGGCTCAGAGACACTGCAGCCTTGTGATTTCTCTGGTGTGCTTCACTACACCTCATCTGGCTCAAAGCCAATTTTAATGACCAGAACAACAGGACAGGAAGTATTTGTTTGAGTCTGAGACCCTTTTCAGGTCTGACACAGAAGAGAGAGTGCCTTCATCCACCCCGGCCTTTCAAAAGCAGCAAGACTGACTTCCAGGAGACACTCGTGGCTTTGCTGCTCAGGAAGGAATTGCTTGTTACACAATCATCTATTGTTTCTCCTTTCAGATGAACTGAGTCTTCTGCTGAGTAAAAAAGAGCCACACTGTGGTGACAGATCTGCCTCTTACACTGGCTGTGCTGTCACGAGAAGGGGGACTGTGGCAGAGACCACGTCCTTCAAACTCTGCTCGAGGGAGTTGCCCTTCACTTTCCTGAATCGTGCCACCACATCCTGTGAACGTGAGTCCATCTGCTCACCAGCTCAGTGTCTGTAGCAATAGGCTGCTCTGAACAATAGGTTTGATTTGGTTTTGCTGTTGCAAGGACATGGGTATTTAGAGGTTTATTTATTCCTATGTCTAAGTCATTCGTACTGGATGCCGAGTTCAAGGACAATGCATGGTTCAGGCAGCAGTGGTAATGGAAGATGTGGTCAAGCTCAGAGTGCATTAAGCTAATGTATTATGAAAGCTACTGCTCTGAAATGCCAGCTGAGCAGGGAGAAGGAAGGAAGGAAAAAAGCCTAAGAAAGGCAGTTGCCAATGGCAGAAACAATTAGGCACTGGCAGCTCTGCAGAGCAGTGGCTGCTGGCTGGGCCTCTGCATCTGGAAGTGGAATGTGAATAACCAAACCACCTCACAGCTGATTCAAGTAATGCTTGGCATGGGGAGAGGGAAGAATTACTGTCAGGTCAGAGATAGCTGGTGTATTTAAAGGAGTCATGGGGTACTTTTTATACAGAGTGCAGATAGTTTTACCCATTTGTTTTAAAACCAGATCTGTTGCAAAGGAGTTGAAGGAAGTGTTTCAAGATCTCTGATGAACACAAGGGTTGGAAAATCTCTGATGAACACAAGGGTGCTGCAGTCTCAGCAGCTGCTGTTTACAAGCAAACTGGGTGATGCAACCACCTCAGCTTCTTCAGTTCCTGCTTCGTGCTTGTTATGTTTACACCTTAATGTCAAGCTACAGTTTTAACAGTGAAACCTTCCTTTTAGCATACCCATTTTGTGACTAGCAGCATTTAAGAGGACCAACCACTTTTAGACCTCTATTCTGCACACTACAAATAGAATTGATCACATGCTGCCACTAATTAGAAGATGTTCTTGGAGACTTGAGGATTTCAGTTACCATGACATTTTACACAGAAGAACGTGGCCTCAGTTTTGCAGGAGGACTAGAATTTACAATGGCACAGTGGATGGTAAAGACACTTCAGGTGGAAATAACCCAAAAAATGAGATGCAGGAGTGAGCCTAGTATACCCCATCCTTGAGTGGGCCTTCAGATACATGGATGTAAAATGCAAAGGAGAACCCTCTGGACATGCAGTGTGTGGACAGCAGGCCCTCGCCATCATCCCAACTCGCCACCATCCATTCCCACCTCTCCTGTAGCAGTTCCAGCCCCACACAACACTGACAGTGGAGCAGCATCCAGCTCAGATCCATGCAGCACAAAAGATTATGATTTTATATTGAGAATTCCTCAGGTTTACAGTTAATGTGCATGTGAGGAACGTAAAACCTGAATTTAGGTGAGATCTTCAGGTTCTTACACTCTGAATTTGTAACCTGATCAGCAGAGATTACAGCTAGACCTCGGGCTGTGGTTTTTCCTCTGAGAAAACATATTGGATGTGGCTGTGGAAGGTTTAATGGAAATACACCAGTTTGGATGATCTTGCATTTTCCAGGATCCCATGATAACCTTTAATCAATTTACACTGCACATGAGAATGTGTTATTTTCTGCCCTTCTGGAAAGGCGTGCATAAAGTGGTGACTGGCAACAATCTCCTTAATATATGTAAATGTATTTTTTTTAAATGCAAAGCTGTCAATTCAGTGCTAATAAAAAACTGCAGCAATGACAGCTGACAAAATAAGAGTCAAGTACTCCCAGGTTTGCTCTGAACATATTACAGTCATTAAGAGCTCCAAACCAACAGAGCACTTGCAGTGGTTACAGGAGTGCACAGAACTCAGAAACTGCCTTCAGGAAAATTCATTATTTGTCAGTGGAAAGACTGATGATCTTCACTGCCTGTTCACGAGTGAACCTGGGAGCAGAGTGTCACCACTGAGGCACCAACAGCTGTCACCACAGACACAGGAAGCTCTGCAAGACCTGCTGGCAGAGCAGCAAAGCTCCCCAGGACTGAGGTCCACCTGGGGCAGCATTCCCTTCAGTGCCTGCCCACAGCAGCATTGCTGCCCAGGAATGGAGGACAGGGCCACATGGAATCCAAAGGCTGCCAGGCAGATTTCCATAGGAGTTGTGCCCACGTCAGGAAGTCATCAATGAACATGTGGCTAAAACAGAATATGAAAAGGTCCTTGTGTATAAAAACCCCACCTTTGGGACTAATGTATAGATAACATTATACAAGGTATATAATTATATAGCTAATATATCAGGGATGAGTATACATCTAAATATATATCATATATATGGCTCATATTTATTACTTCTCCTCCTATCTGTGTGCAGGATAGAGGCACTCCCCTGGAATCATTCCCTCTTCTTATTTCTAACTTTCTGGTTTTGTAATACTGACATCTAAACATTTAGCCCATAGGACAGAAAACGCCTTGCTTCCTTCAGAATAAATCTGGTATTTGGTATATTTGGTATACTTGATTCATCCTAATACATTTTAGTGCATTTAGGACTTCCTGGCAGGATCCAAGCAACTCGTGTTGTCCACTGAAGGCAAGAGTCATTTAAAGTACTACATCCTTGAGCCATTCTGCATGAATGAAAATACCTGACTTTTACATGTTGGTTATCATTATTCCTTCTCATCTTAAATTTTTTTACATTTACTTTACAGTTAATGACATCTTGAGTCAGAAATTTAATTTTCTTTTTATTTTAGCCAAGAAAAACTTAAGCTACTTCACATGAAACCCATAAGCAATAACAACCAGGTACCAAGAAGGGAATATAGTTCCCTTATACCATGTTTTTCTGTTAAATCATTATTAGTAGACAGCTTTACAGCTTGTGTCAGTCACATCACTCATCCATTATTTGTGTGTCCTCAGACAATTTCTCATGCTTAAGGACACTGATTAAAAATGCAAATAGATCTATCATATAAGGCTGTTGTTTATTTATTTTGAGGTTTTCAGAGACATGGGGATTGTTACATTTTTTAATTGAAAAGGATTTTATATAGATAAAAGTAGGAGTAAGATAGGTAGATAGGTAGGTAGGTAGATAGGTAGGTAGGTAGGTAGGTAGATAGATAGATAGATAGATAGATAGATAGATAGATAGATAGATAGATAGATAGATAGATAGATAGATAGATAGATAGATAGATAGATAGATATGATAGATGGAATTTACTTTCCTATTATTATTTCAACAACCTAAAATTCTTTTATTAAGTGGCTTTAAGTGACTTTATTTTTCAACAACAGTCAAGTGCAGCACAACATAGAGCTACACTATAGAAAACCCCATGGCCATCATCTCCCCACATTTGTTTAGAGGCCACATCTACATCCCCCACACTCACACACACAAATTCCCAGTGGAAATTGGAACCTTCTGCCATTTCTCCAAGGACAAAAAGTGACACAGTATTTTCTGAGTCCCAGTGTTAGTAACCAGCAGTGCTCCCACTGCTCTGTGTGTTCCTGATTCCCATTAGCAGGGTACACCAGGACCAGGACCTATTGCTGCCTGTAGTTATGACGAATTAACAGCAAAGGAGCAGGGAAAAGACAGCTGTTGTTTAGGCTTTTTGTAAATCCAAACAAAACCTGTAGTCCAAATCTCTGCCACGCAATATGGTGTTCCTTGACTGCAAGTACCTCAATGGATGCTGAGCAGATGTTTTGAAATTTAATTTCTGCTAGGTTGGAAGTTTCTGATTCTCATAATAAATCATAATGTAAAACTAGTGCATAGACAGGTTAACTTTTCCATTTTTAGTGTGTTACAAATAAATAATTTCTGCACTAAAAAAATACAGCAGAATAAAGGCATGTTCCACCTTTTAAGCTCTCTGTGAAAACAGCCCTTGTCAAGGTTGTTCTTCATTAGCAGCCAGGAAGGACAGCTTTATATTTCAATAGGAGGCTAAATCAGCTCCTCGGGTTTTCCCTGCAGCTTCTCAGGACATTTTCGGTGAACGTCAAGAATTACAAGGACAGTAGCTCCCAACAAAAGGGGAAAAACTATCTGGTAGAAGATCTTCACCAGCACCTGTTCTTGCTGACAGCTTGGCCCTGACTAAGTAGGCTTGAGATTACCTCCTCAGCCTAAAAATGTGTGAGCACAGGAAGCCCACGCATTGTTCTCTACAATGGAAGGATTGGACACACAAATATTGCACAGCACTCACCAGGCCAGCAGATGAACCCTCCAAGTACTACTACCAGACTGTTTTCCATCTAATTAGCAAAGCAATTTTGTGATAGAATCAATTAATTACAGTGCCAGGCAGATGGTGATACAGCCACGCGGTGTGCAGAGCTCTGTCGCTTAAATTCATTATCTGGAATATTTATCAAAGTCAAAAAGCCTTTCAATACTGATAACATGCTTTACTGTGTTATTTTGGTCTGCTCTATTTCAATTTTGTTCCAATTCTTTCCCCCACCTCTGGCTTTCCAGAAACCCAAATATTGTTCAGTAAAGCTGAACAGCACTTATAAAATTGTATTATAAACAGTAATGGCAACTGGTGGGTTATGCAGCACCTTAAAGCACCCCTTTATCTTTTGGAACCCTGTTGAAAACTCTGTACAATAATTTTACTTTCAAACATGCATGAAACTGGGAAATGAGAACCACTTCAGGTGCTTTTGAAAAACAATTCACCCCCTATTAAATGCCTACAAGCAGGACTTAGGTACTTCATTGTTTCTACTCACAAGCAAACCTGTCATTAGCTTTTGAGACCATGGAATTTTTGGTGGGCTACAGCAGTACAGGGATTCCCAGAGAAGCTGACCATGTGCAACTTTATTTGGGAAAAAAAACCAAGCAATTCAGTCTCAGCTGTCAACTGACAGAACAGACCAGTCACCCCGAGAACTGGGATAAAACATAGCCACCAAAGTAAAACTAATGGAGGTATTTCCTACTGCCCCAAGAAAACTCCCTCATCAGTCTGAAAACTGGTCAGTCATTCCTGTCAGTGCTGGAGTTCTTAAAAATGAATCACAGAAATGTGGAGGTTTGCTTTGGACTGGACTAGATCCTCTCTGATGGTACTTAGGTTTACACTACAGCTGTGGTGTGATTATTCAGGTCCCTAAATGAAACCCTAAATTCAGATTCTAGAATCCCACAGCATGGAAGGTTGTGCTCTGTGCAGGTTTGAAAACAAAAAGCTTTCCCACTATATACCCATTAGAAGGTTATTAGTCCAGTTGTCCTTTTTCGTCTGAGAAAAGCTTTTTTCTTTAAATGGAGAAATAAGTGGCCAAGTTCCTCAGTCTGTTACATGTGCCCACTGTGCATTCACTCCAGGGGCTTCTGGATTGGCCTGTCACTAAGGAATATTCATGAGATCTGCTTCTTAAAACTCTGGCAGCTCATCAGCCACAGAAGCAATTTATGACAGAGGGAAAGGGAAATGACTTTCAAAAACCTCCTGCCCACTGTGCCATTAGTGCCTAATCCAATATCCTGCATTCCTGTTCTTGGGCCTCGGGAGGGAATCAAGCCCTTTGTTCTGGCATTGATAAAATCAGATTCAGTGCTGTCTGTAGCAGTGACCAGGAGGCCTCAGCACACATTAGATAAAAGATTGCTTTGTATCAGCCATGCAGGATCTCAGGAATGAGAGGGGCAAAGCAAAAAGAGGTGCTAAGGAAGGAGTTCAGAAACAAATACTGAGGAAAGGGGGGAACCAATGCTGGCAGGTCTTTCTCAGCCATATCACACCAGTTTTACTGTCACAAAACTCATGGCAATCTCGTGGCCCACAGCTGTGAGAATGAAGCCACAAGGTTCTGAGGAGACCCACCACTGTTGTGGGCAGGAATGAAGCCATGGGGGTTTGAGACCCACCACTGTTGTGGGCAGTCTGGTCACACTGGGGGTCTAGGCAGTGCTGTTTGAACACTCATGAGCAAATAGCAGAGACATCCCATGTTTTCTATTTGAGACAGGGAGATTCCCCAGGGCTTACACACAGAACGGTGCTTGTAAAGCAAAGAGGATTTACAGTATTTTACACATCCTTTCAAACCTAGGCATGTGCAGAAAAATCTTTGTAGCCAGCTATGGTAAAGTGAGTTTTCAGGGAAGGAACAGAGGAAAAACTTGGGTCCTCAAAATCAACATCCACAGTATGTGAGAGACAGTAAGAGTGGACTTTCCAGGGAGGCTGTATTCCAGGATAGATTTCCATCATATGTTCAGCATATTGCTGCAAGATGGAAAACATCTGTGCCATTGCCACAAACCAGCCTGGCAGAAGGAGCCTGAACAAGTGGTGGATCAAACAAGAATGTGGGAGGGGGGAATCTTTGTTCTTTTTGTAGCACCTCAGCGTGCAGTTTCCCAACCATGGCTCCTGGGCATTCTGGTTATGTAAGAATAACAGTCCCAGTGTGCTGAGCCACAGCTCCAAAATTCCTAAAAGGCTGTTTAGGGCATCACAGTAACCAACAACAGCCTGAGAAGCCACATGTGTGATTCATGGAGATTCCAGCCCAGCCCACACAGCTGATGTGTGCATACACACAAACACACACAGGTCTGCAGAGGAGGGGCTTCATGCAGGAAGAAAAAATAAAATTTAACTTGATACTTCCCATTTTATTATTACAGCAATTAATCACTGCATAGAAAAAGTTAAAACAATTCTGTTGTGGAGATTTTACTTAAAGCTCACATTAACAGGAAGTTTCAGTTTGTTCCAAGAGCTGCATCTCCACAGCCAAGCCCCCAGATCACCTCACTAGGCAGCACCTCAAGCCTTTGGGATTCATAACCTTCATCCCTCTCCAGCTGCTTTATAGAAAGTCTTGTCGAGGTAAAAAAGCTAAAGGAGTGGGGAAAGGAAAAAAACCCATCAGCATGCAATTCAGGAGCAGCTTAGGAAATAAATTCTTACGATTATGCTGACTAATTCATAAACAAAAAATAATGTCAAAATGAAAAATAAAAAAATTCATATTGCAGGATAAGTCCCCAAAAATTAGTTAGTTTTTACCCTCCACAGCTGTCCTGGCTTTCAGAGACAAAATAGTTACTCCCTAGCTTACTGAGAGAGCTTAATTTTAGCACTTAGGAAGCAAAGCCCTGGCATAAAAGTATTGCATTTAATGCGCAGCTACCATGAAATTCAACCTAATCAGAAAGAACATGAACTGTTTAAAGTGTATTGCAAGTATGAATGTATTTGACTATTCCTTTCTGTCTCAGTCAACCAGAACCCCTAGACAAAAAAACACATTCTGGTGTTTTTCTTCCTCTCACTCCCTTTCTCTTTCCTGTGCTTTTCTCTGCTGAAGGTGGTTTTTGTTGGTAAATCCTCTTGGATGGGAAGTAGAACCACTTCTAGGACTTAAAAAAAGCATTGTTCTGCATGTACTCAGGGGAAGCTGCCCTGAGAAGCAATGCATGGATTTGTTCCAGTTGAGAAAACAAAATAATATTTCCCTTGCTGGAAGAGGAAATCAAATGTATGACCTTTGCTCAAGAGTTAACCACACATTTCTCAGAAAACACCCTTGGAAAACTGGTGCTGACCTGTCGCACTTAAGATGTTCTTGCCTTTATCTCCCCTTTGTCCAGTCCTCCACCACTCATTTACCACGAAGCTAAAGCACACAAAGATTTGAGCTCTCTTTCAGTGTCTCAATTTACCTATCTCCTTTTTTTAGGCTGTATTTTCTATCTAGAGACTTTCCTGAAACCATGAGAAAGTAGTTTGAAAGGGTAAAATTCTACTTCAGATTTAAATTGAAACTCTTTTATTTTATATTTTCATGGTCACCAAAGAATTCACCCCACTGAAGCCAAAGAGAATCATAAACTGTGTAATCATTGCTCCCAGTCCCAAGGGTCACATGAGTGGAGGCTTTCATCTCAAAGAAATTGTCTTTTATGTAGCTGGACACTTCTCATTTTATTAGAAATTAAACACTGCACAAAAGCTTAAAATTATTCTGCCATGAAGATTTTACTTAAGGCTCATCTTAACAGGTTTCTGTTTGTTTCAAGAGCTGCATCTCCACAGCCAAGCCCCCAGATCACCTCTCTAGGCAGGGGGATTAATAACTTCCATCCCTCTCTAGCAGCTTCATACAAAGTCATGTACATAATCCTGCCTATAGAAAGTCCTCTCTAGGTAACCTTGCCTGCAGTCAACCAGGATGGTGAACAGAATCAAAAAACAGAACAGGAGACTGTTGAGGAAAATGTGTTGGAACACTGTCCAGACTTGGATTTTGGACAGTTCTTGTCAGAAAAGCCGGTTTCAAGAGAGGTACTGTTATTTAAACATCTATTGCATAAACATTACAGCACTTGAAATATTAAATACTGAAAACATTAAATGTTAACCTAATGGCTGCACTCTTTGTTTCCATTCATTTAATTGCATGCCCTTTTAGAGCTGGTCCAACTGAAGAAAAGGAATTTGCTGTTTCACAGTTCTCTTGAAAATTTGTACCTAGGGTTCTCCCAGTGTTTGCCAACAGTTGCAGGGAAAGGACACAGACCTTCTCCAGATTGTCAGAGACAGGCAGGTACTCAGGAAGGGCATTTCAGAGAGGTTCAGCCTCCGTGCAGGTGCACCCAGGCTCTTCTTACTGTCAGATGAGAGAGAAAGAAATTCCTGAAAAAAGCTCTGAAGTGAAGTTCCCAAACTGAGGGAATGTTTGCTCTTAATCTGTGTGATCCTGTCACACACCACTGAAAGAGATGGGAAAACCTAGTTTTAAGGAACCACTGAAGGATACACAAATGACAGGAAAGAATCCCATCCTAACCCAAGAGGCCCAGACTGCCCTGTGCCTGCCAACTCCCTTCTGAGAAGTCATTTCAGCTTCCTTTAACTTCACTTCTTCACTCAGCAAATGACTCTAACTGTACTTGCCAGTGTGATAAATGACAGCCAAT
>VZRX01012845.1:256-17006 GCA_013398075.1 Notiomystis cincta
CGGCGGAAGCGGCGCCAGCCCGGAGCTGGGGGAGAGCGTGCCACGGAACGGGGAACGCGTGCCCGTCGCTGTGCGCTGTCCCTCGTTCCCTGGAGGTTCCTCCTCCACCTCGGTGGCACCGGGTGGCCCAACGCGTCTCCCACGAGGTGCTGCGGCCGGTGGTCCTTCACCCCAAAGTATCCCCGGCAGGTGATGCCCGTCACCATCATCGTTTCCTCGGGCAGGAGCTCTCCAAGCCGCCGCTCGCCCCGGGTCAGGGCCTCCCCAGAACGCACCACCGGGGCTGATCGCACATCGAGCACGGAAAAAAGATCTGATTGCCTTGCCTAAAAATGCTCTGCCCACAGTACTGTTTTCCCTGAGCCTCCTGCCCCGTGTCTGGTCCCGAGAGGAGCTCCCCGATATCTGGGATACCCCGGGTCTGCTCTCTGGAGGTTGTGGAAATTCACGATCCCGTAGCCACAATTTTAGTTCTACCCTACAACTACGCTGCTTTTCCAGCTTCCCGTAATTTGATCGCTCCCTTGTTGCTTTTTGATGTCTCCAGCAGAAGCTGCTGCACAGCCCTCGCTTCCCCTTCTGCCGCCGGGCTGAGTCACCGTGTACACACCGATTAATGTCAAACTCCACCTCTCCTTTGAGGTATTAATTTTGGATGAAATCTTCTACTTCCTCTTTGTTGAAACAGAAGCGTGTGAAGCCTGAGCTCTGAGTTGCTGTCCTGGCTTTGGGGTGATGGACACAAAAACATTAAATGCACACTGATGGAAGGGATGCTGAGTGATTAAATCAAATTCTTTTCCAACCTAAACGATTCTGTGTTTCTGTGATAGTCCCCACCGGTAGAAAAGCATCTGCTCATGCTGCACAAATTTGCTTAAAAGCCAGGCAAGACAATGTACTTTCATAACAGTTACATAGCAGGGAGACACTGCCTGAAGTAATAGGCAGCCCTGGCTGCTCAGGGGATTTTAAATAATCTCGTGTATTAGGACTCGAAGGATCACACAGGCTAATCTGTTACTGAGAAGACCAAATGCAAAGACATTTTTGTTCAGCATAAGATGTGCTGAGGAAAGAGAGACATGCCTTGGAGACGCGCTGGGCTGCTCAGGGCACTGAGGAGAAAAATCATTTAACAATTAATTGAGTATAAAATTGCACAGAGCCGGTTTCCGAATGAGAAGTCATCTGCGGTGTTTTAGCCTCAAAAAAAATCTTGACTGCCCCTTTCCCTGCTGACAGCTCTGCCCTTCACCTGCCTGCAGGGAAAATCCCAGACCGGGGAGTGCCGGCAAGCCCAGCCCCATTTCCCCAGGGGCTCCTCCTTTTGTGCCGTGTTTATCCCGACGATGAACATTCACCCGGGCTCGGGGACAGGAATAGTTAAAATGTTTCTGGAGACTGGAGAGCTTTTACCTACCACTTCTGCACGGCCGGAATTTAAGCCGTGATTAATTTAGCCTCTGGTTCAAGGACTTTGATCCCCTTGCTACAGCACTACCAACAGTTACATATAAACTACTTTTTGGTTTACTTTAGCCCCCATTTTACTTAATTTTACCCATTGAGCCGTAGTTTCTTTCCAACCCCGGTTCCAGCCTTTTCTCCCTGTCTCCCTTCCTCTGCAGCAATGGCATTAACCGGGGGCGGTTTTGGAACTGGCGGCTTCCAAGCCCAGCAACAAACAAGTCCCTTGACACCAGATCGGGCCAAATATCCAACCACACTCCACGGGCTCGGGGGCCAGGCTTGTCCCAAAAGAACCCGAGCGGAAGAGCGGGGACGGCAACTCGCGGGCGCAGCTGCCACAAGAGGTCCCTGCACGCCCGCTGGAGAACCGGGAGCCCGATCCGATGGGATTCCTCATTCCCACCTTATTTGGAGATACTGCCTTTTTCACCCAGATTTCCAGAAGTTTTCCTACTGTCCCCAAACGACCTCGTTTTCTGCGGAGAGGCAGCTCAGCCTGGTGCCGGGTGGCTGCCGGTGCCTGCTCCCAGCAGGGCAGGGGGCTCCTTGCAGATACCAGCAAGGACGTGCCCAGGTCCATCCCATCATGCCACAGGCACCGAAGCTAATCCCATAGCGGGGGCTTTCCAGCAGCACTCGGGGTTTAAATCGAGGGTATGGAATTTATTCAATCGCTGGACAATCGGTTTTGTCTCCCTTTCCCAGCCTGGAGTTTCTCTGCAGCACAACCGAGAGAGAGAACCCATTTTCCACAATAAAAAGCTGGCAGTTTAGTGCTAATCCACCGCAGGAATTCTGCCACTCGAACTCTGTCCCCTCCTCATGCTCCCCAACTACTCCTGGGTGGGGGTTTGGGTGTGCTTTTGCAGTTCCACCATCCCTTACTTAAGGAGGAGCCCACTCTGCTCCCAAATGCCACAGAGGACTCACTGGAGCCAACAGATGTGGGAGCCAGGCACAAGTTATGCTCCTGTTTTTGGAAAGCTTCCCTCCCTTAATCTGCCTCTGCATCCAGGGAGTCATAAAACCCATCTACTCATCTAATGCCAGACCTGGCTCATACCTGAAGTAATCTGAGGAGTCCAAGAGCTCAAAAAAAATCAAGCAGCTTGGCTTCCAAACTTTAATTAGCTGTTGTCTCATCCCTCTCTAAACTGTGTCACCACTCTGTCTGCTTAGGCCATAAGAAGTCAGATGATGTAGGAATACTTTATATATCCACATCTCCATTCAGGAAGTCTGGAACTCCACACTTATGAAAGGATCTACTGTGCAAAATGCAAGTTCTGCATGGCAAAGCATGCCCAGGCAGTGCAGAGGCAGCTGTGGAGAGAGCTGAAATCAATTCAAACTTCAGCATCCACCCCTTCCTGATGTGGAAGCTGGATATTCTCCAGGTAGAACTTGCCTTGGAAATGGGAAAAAGGGATTTCAGCCTCTGTGCGTGTGATGAGAATCTCCAGGATTTAGTGCAAGAAGTGCCAAAATGTGCAGCACTTTACCACTGACCTCAGGACTTGAACTCATCTGGCAGAGGAAAACATCTCTGCTTGCACCACAGCCTGTCCATCCTCCCTGCCCAGGTCTGCAAGCTCCACTCCCGAGGGAGTTCCCTTCCACCCCGCAGTGTTTCAACCAGCCCTGCAGGTGCTCTGCTGCCCAGGCTGCTCATCCTTCCTGAGATCATTCCTGGAATACGTCTCCTGGGAGCTTTGTAGTGCTGGGGTGTGCTGGTGCCAGGTACCAGTTGCAGACTGGGCACAGCAGCTGCCTTCTTCAGCCTGGTGTGTGGGAATACTCCCAAACCACCCAGGCAGAGCCTGCTTTGCCCACATGATAAATGACCCCAGGGCAGGTTGATCTGGATGCTCCTCTTTTGGCCTTCTTCCTTTTTCCCTGGACTGGAAGAATACATTTTTTTTCCTCAAGACTTGGCACAAGGGACTTGTTGGAGAAACCTGTGTTGACAGCGGAGTGTCCCTAAAGATGCTGCAGACTCAGCTGTTTCTCAAGGGCTTGGGCTGGACCAGCTGTCATGAACCAGTGGCATGAAGGATGTGCTCTCTCCTCACTCCAGCTGCACAGGTACGCCATGGGATCAACAGAATTCCATTGAGAACACGCTGACTGGCAAATCCCCTTCAAGCACAGCAGCACAGGCAGCTCTTTACAGCTCTCTGCTCTCAGTAGATGCCATGCCCCAAATGTTTCTACTTTCTGAACTGTTTATCTGCTGTTATTAGTTTTCTTTTTCTAGTGTTCCTAGGTGTCTGCCAGCCCTGTATCCCATCTCTCACCATCACCAGACATGAATGTTTCGGAAGAAGATGTGAAACACCACATATAATTATTCTTACCCTGTAAGCAAATTCATTCCCACTAAATATTTCCTTTCCCTCGTCTTCTTCCCTTGTGGGATAAACATTTTTTTCCCCGCTTAATTCACCAGTCTCAAGCTTAAATAATTTTTGATGAATATGCATGTGTTTTATGATTACATCACAAAGCATTTATGACTGCATGGGGTGTTTTTTGCATTTCAGACAGGTTAAGAATGAGTCCTCCAAGGTGGAAGCACATCCCAGCCCCTACACCTGGTTCAGCATCACACCCTCTGAGCCCACTCAATTCCTCCTGTTTTATAAATACAAGCACAGGAGCTTCCCCACTGCATCTCCTGCTGCTGCTGGCTCCACAGCTTGGAACAGGTTAGGTTCCCTCCTGAATTCTCTCGTTATTAATATCACAAACCAAGCTGTTCTGAGAGCAGTGCCCCATTAATCACTTCAGCTCTGCTGCAGGTTTCACCTCGCTTCCTCTTCCTGCAACTGAGCAGTTTTCCTGTGATTTGACTCCGTGGGTGCTGCTTGTTAAAATCAGTGGGTCTGGTAGGGCAGGGAAGGGCCCTGAGCTGGGAAAAAGGTGGGAAAAAATGGATCCACAGAGTCATGGCATGAAAAAATGTGCTACACCAGCTGATGGTGGTGGGAAGACTTGAAGGCAGGAAAGTTACACCCCTTAAATCCTTGCCTCTAAACTTGAGTTTTCTGGGGAGACACAGCAGAAGTGAAGGTATCTAATAAAATCCAAGGTCAGCGCAGCAGCTCGTGTGAGTCAGCACCAGTGTGGGTGGCAGATCTGCTCAGAGATTTCTGATACCCACCTGGGCTCTGTTTGTGGTTGAGGGCACCACTTCCTTTTCCTCTCTCCCTTCCTATATTTAATCCTGACTTGTGCTACAAGCAAAGGTCTGAAACACTGAGTAATGATCTCTGGTTTAGCTAAAAAGGACCAAAAGATATTTACAGAGCATCTTTCTGAAAATCTGCCTCCAATCCCCTCCCATTCCCCTGAGGGCACATTGTGTGTTCCTTTCACACACTAACACCCTGCAGCCAACCCCAGCCTTCTCTCTGACATCCAAAGCCCTTTTCCACTTCCTATCCTTTATCTATCACCTTTTCTAGATCCCTTCTATCATCTGTGCCTCTGTCAGTCACTTGTTGTGCCCTTTCCTTTGCACTTTACCAAAGCCTTTCCTGGGTGCTCGGCTGCATCCAGCAGCATCCATCGGCATTTGGCAGCTGAATCTGCAGCTCAGCCCTGCAGTGCAAATGTCCCTGCACAGGATCAAACTCCACCTGCCTCATCCCAAAGCTGCACACCTCCGTGCCTGCCCCTTTGCCTGGTCACCGGAGATTTCCATCCGTGAGCAAACGTTTTTCCAGCGATTTCTGCTGAGTCAGAGAACGCTCGGCGAGGGCTGCTGCTCCTCCACGTGGGAACGCGCTTCTGGGGGATAATTACAGAGAGTTTAAATACGGACATTTGGCAGCCAAATTGCTTCACATTCAGGCTCCTGGCCAGGAGGGCAGAGCCCAGAAGCTGCTCATTGGTGCTGTGAGAAAATCCCTCGTTCCTGTGCCCGCTGTGGGTGTGCAGAGCCCGTGGGCTGGGATTATCTGGACACAGCAGTGTCCCAGTATTGTACTCTGAAGGATGACCCTCATGGCTTGGAGGGTGCCATGAATTGAACTGCTTCCCAAATAATCCAGCCTGCACTTCTCCAGCATCCTGCACGTGCTTTCTTCTCCGGGTCATACCCACCAAAGGATTTTTATCCCCCCTGCTGCTGGATTTGGGAATGTGCTGCTGGAAGGGAGCTGCTCCCTGCAGATCTCCAGTTCTGCAAGGGAGATGATGGAAGCACTGCTGGTAACTTCCCCCCCCCCCCTCCTTAATTTTTGAGGCATATTTTAAGTTGTGAAACATATTGACTGTGAAATAGAGATAAGAACAAGAGGAGACACAAACAGTGTAGGTGTTACTCCTGGTTTTTGCAACTCCCACTTTGTTGTAAAAATAGCACAGCAAGCAGCACCCTGCTCCTTGCCATCCTTCACAGGCCAAGGGATGATGGCTTCATGTGCCTGGACATCAGTGACTGAACCAAGAGCAGAGCTGAGATGTGAGGCACATGCAGAACTGCTGAAAACTTCCCATTCCTTAAAATCAATGGAGAAAAATCCCACCAAAAGATCAAATTAAAGAATTTTAAATGTTGTTGAAACATATAAAAAGTAGCAATATCATTCCCAAATGCTGCAAAAAATATGCTGTGTTGAGCTAGAGTGCTTTCCCTCAGGAAAAGGGGCAGTGGGAAGGGACCATGGGATGTCACTGCATCCCCTTGGGTTTCTGGTCACGCTGCCCGTGACGCACCCCATCTTCACACCACGCCTGTGCCATAATTCCTACATGCCCTCAATTCTTTTGCAACTCTAAACCCCAGCAAAATAACCTTAATTAGGCCCAGGCCAGTTGCAGAAATCAGATAAAACTCCCTGGCAGGCAGCCGCTTCCAGGAGCTGCATCTCTTGATGGATGGGGCCGTTGTGCAACTTGGGAAGAGCATCACCAGCTGTGGGCTGGCAGCAGGCAGAGCACCTGTGTGAGACACCAGGGTGTCACCTCACAGGAGAAAGTCACAGACAGAAGCAGTGGTGGCTCTCTGACCTGGGGAACAGCTGCCTGAACCCCCCTGGCAGGACCAGGTGAGTACCCACTGATATTTCTCCTAAAGAACCTGGGATTGGAGCAGCGGCACAGTGGGGATTTGCAGGAGCAAGTCACCACCCTGCACTGAAACCTGCCTTGAACGACCTTCCTCTGCTCCATTTCTTGCTTTTCTTTCCTTCCCAAGTAGAGAGGGAGATTCCTAATCAGCCTCTCAATGACTGCTAAGGGAGGGAGAGCACTAAGGATCCAGGGGTTTGACTCTTTTCTAGTCCAGGAGGCATTTTGGGCAGGGATTAGTGCTTTCACGGCAATTACCGTGAATTACATCTTTGCACAAATGTTGGAGAGGCTTTGGAGAGGCTGAAGCATCTCTTTAGACCCAATTTGAGGGAGATGTGGGATATGGCAGCAGCACCTCCCCATAAATAATTGTTTTTGTTTACAAGAGCCATTAATCACATCTGCTCACCCTGCGCTGCAGTTGAGTTCAATGGGACACAGGGCTGAAGACAAGAAGTGGGTTAGTTCAGAGGAGAAAAGGAAAAGGAATGGGTGCAAAAGTGGACACAAAATTTGAACAGGGGTGTTTTCCACCAGCTGAAGGTCATTTTGCTGCTTCATCAGAAATTTGAGACCCCTTGAGTGCCTGACATTGACCAGCACCCACCAGCATGGACAGTGATGACACCATCACTGCCGAGGTCTGCAGGGAGGACGACGTTGGGGATGGACAGTGAGTACCTGGGGAGGGTGGTGGGGATTTGGATGGTTCTGTGCCCACCTCTGCACCTCTCCCCCAGGCTCCTGGAGGTGATGGTGGCTGGCTACCCATTGCTGCTGGTGAGGAACAAGAAGGAATTCCATGCTCTAGGCAGCAAATGTCCCCACTACGGTGCCCCACTGAGCAAAGGTAACCCTGGCTTGGGGCAGGGAGAACAAAACCACATTGGAGAGGTTGTTTCTCACTGCCCAGCTCGGGGGGGTTCTCTTGCAGGGGTCTTGAGAGGGGAGAGGCTGCGCTGCCCCTGGCACGGGGCCTGCTTTAACATCAGGACTGGAGACATCGAGGAGTACCCTGCTCTGGACTGTATCTCTTACTTTAAGGTGACTGCTTGTCCTCCCATCTGGGTGCCTCTCTCATTCACTTCTCTCCATGTACCTGACACCAACTGAAAGCCTCCTGCCCTGCCCACAGCTCTGTCACTCTGAGCTCTAACACAAGGGATGATCCTTGGGATGGTTTCTTGGGATCCTGTAACTCCCTGCCCTAAAGCTCCTGTCAATCAAAGGTGATGCCATAGATCCTGGTATCCCTCACAGTCAGCACAAGTGCTTTTGGAGGGGAAAAGAGGATTTACAGCTCTTCCTGAGTGCTCTGAGGATGAGAAGAAAAGCTCACGGGCTCCTCAGAATCATGTGACATACAAGATCAGTCAGAGACAGATGGCACACTGGACCAAGATGTCCCAGGAGAGCTCCTACCAAAACCTCATGGATGCAGCACTTAAATATCCTTTCCTTTCCCTTCCCTCCTCCAGGTAACAGTGGAAGATGGAAAGGTGTTTATTACTGCAAAAAAGAAGGTACTGACCTTACCTGCTGTCACTGAGCACAGGCAGCACCTTGGGCTGTGTGTGACTTCAGCATTTTGCATTTTGTTGCAGGACCTTGAAAGCAGCCTGAGGGTGAAGGAGACAAGCAAGAGATGCCTCCTCAACCAGAACACGATGTTGCTGCTGGGGGGAGGTCAGTGAAGGGGTCTGGGCTCTGCCCCCTCCCTCCACACATGCTGGGAGCTGCCACTCTCCTCTCCAGAGAGGACTGAATTCCTCCTCCTCCACAGTGACATGTCAGAGGGCTGAGATGAGCATCTCTTGCAGGTGTGGCTGCCCTGGTGTGTGCAGAGACTCTTCGCCAGGAGGGATTCACTGGCAGGATCATCATGGCCACCAACGAGAAACACGTTCCCTATGACAAGTCCAAGCTGACCAAGGTTGGTGTGTGACAAGGGCAGGACTGTGCCACCACATGTGACATGGGCCACACTCAGGGCCAGGAGCAGTGGAGGGAGCAAAGCAGCAGTGCTGAGGCATCCAAAAGGAACAGGGGTGTTATTTCCAGCAAACATCTTCTTCCTCCCAGAAAGTCTTTGATCAGAGTCAAACAAGCTGATGTTTTTATCTCCTTTTATTGGGTTCCTCCCACTAAAGTTTGGTGGTTTTTCTGAGGTGGAAATAGTGAGATGGGGATGGGGCAATGTGGGGAGCTGTGATTCATTAATGCAAAATTCACCTCTTTTGCAAACTGACTTCCCAGTGAACACTCAGGAGAATTACTGCCTGTAAGAAGTGCTTCATTTCATATTTTTGCTGTGTTTCCAGGAAATGAACTTGAAAGCTGAGGACCTCTACCTGAGGAAACCTGAATTTCTTGAGGCTCGGGACATAGAGCTCTGGACAGAGAAAGAGGTACCAGAGCAGCTGAGCTCAGTCTTCAGTGGGTGATCCTGTTCCTGCCATGGGGAGGGTGTGACACTGACCTGTGCAGCCCATGGATGGACCTGTGGGAAGTGGGAGAGGGGACCCCAGTATTCCTCATCTCAGCTGAGTGCCCAGAAACAAGGCACACAGGCAAGACAGAGAGTGGATCAGAGGCACCTGTCTGGTCTGTGCCTCCTCTCTCCTGCAGGCAGTGTCAGTGGATTTCCAGAAGCAGAAGGTTCACTTCATGGATGGGTCCTCTCAGAAGTACCACCAGCTGCTCATTGCCACAGGCAGCCAGTGAGTGCACAAAGGGTTTGCCCCACACAGGATTTTAGGCAGGACAGCATTGGCATGTGGAGGTGGAGGTAGGAAATGAGATGAAAGGGCAGACTGGAATGACACAGCCGTGGGTTTGTGCTCCCTTCTCATTCTTTGTGTTGAGTTTATATCGTGAAGTGCATCTGGATTCTCTGTCTTTTTCAGCTCTGGTTTCCTCAAAGTCCCAGGTGCAGACCTGCAGAACGTGTGCACAATCCAAACCCCAGAAGAGTCCAGCAAGATCTTGGAGCTGGCAACTGGGAGGAATCTGGTGATTGTAGGAGCTTCATTCATAGGTACCAGGCTGGAGTGGGTGTCAAACCATCAGTGAGAGCCTTCAAACCCCCTTCTCTTGCATGTCCACATTAACTTGAGGCCCTCAGGGAAGGGATGCTCCTTTTCTACCCAGTTGAGATCCTCCCTGGAGCCCTGTAGCTGCTGAGGGGGTGTGTTACACAGCACACACTCATTCTTTCCTCTGATAGCCAGAAACTTTGAGAGCTATAAACAATTGATGCACATGGACAGAGGGAAATGTGCCTTATGGAAAGGTCACTGTCCTCCAGAGGAGCTGGATTCCCCAGAAGCATTGGGAAAGCAAGGGGCTAAGGCACAGAAAGGGAGCTATTTTGTACATAACCAGGAGCTATCCTTTGCATTTCCTAACATCCAGGTCTGTGTGCAGGAGAACAAAGAATGGGGGGAGCTAAATACCTCAGCCCAGAAATGCATAGCGAAGCAGTTCAGCACTGGCAGCACATCAGATTTGTTCTGGAAGGGGAGAAGGTTTCCAGGGGTGCAGGTTCATGCTTGCAGCAGGCTTACCTTGGGCATGCCTCTTCCTTGCAGGAATGGAGGTGGCTGCCTTCCTCTCAAACAAGGCTGGAACCATCTCAGTGGTGGAAAGACAGGAGTTCCCTTTCCAGCACACCCTGGGTCCTCAGGTTGGAGGTGTCACCATGAAGGTTAGGAGAACCTGGGACTCAGTTCTGGGATGGAGAACACATGGTATCCACAAGCCCAGGGATCCACAACAGTCCAGCAAACCTCACCCCTGTGCTGAGTCATAACTCTGCATGCCCAGCCTCTGTCCTCACCCACAGCTCATCCACGAGCTCTGCACTCATGGCTGGTCCCAATCTTCCCCCACACACACATCACATTCTTCATCCCAAACCCTCCTCACACACCAGTCCTGACCAGAGAAAATCCAGGCTTCCAAGCTGCCTGCACCAGCCAGGGACACAAATGGAACCTCCCTCCAGCCTGGAGCAGCAGCAGAGCTGCCTGCCTGGGTTTTGGCTGGGTACAGCTGTTTTTATAGCCTGGAATTTCCTAATGAATACTCAAACCAGTCCTTTTCAGATGCTGCAAAATAAAGGGGTGAAGTTCCACATGAAAACAGAACTCTGTGAGCTGAAAGGAAAGGATGGAAAGGTCAGTCATGCCTTTGTGATCCCTGAACTGCTAATTTTAGGGGAAAAAAGCCCAAGTTGAGATATAACCCAGTGCCTACATAAGGCTTTCCTCTCCCATGTCTAGACCCTCCTTTCCTTTTCACTGAGCACAGCTGTGGGCTCAAAGGGCACCAGTAAGTGTTCCTATCCCAGGGACAACAGTGTGATTTCCTTTTTCATTCCCAGCAACACACGTTAGTTGGACAAGGTGATCCGAACCTGGGGAAGAAAAAAAAGACAGCAAAGAGCAAAGCAGCAGGGAGGCTGTGGAAATTAGGACAGAGGTTTTAACCCTTTGTTAATGATCTTTCCTAGGTCACAGAGGCTGTTCTTGCCAATGGAGAGAATCTCCCTGCAGATGTGGTAGTGGTGGGAATAGGTAAGAGACCCCAGCTGGGAGAGGGAGGCAGCTTTGGGAATGGGGAGAACATCCAGCAAGCCCAGGGCATCAGAGTTTATTTCCAGAACACCATTCCCTGCTGTCTCTTTCCCACTCTGTTATCATCCAGCCCTTCCTCTTGGCCCCAAACACCTGGAAAAGCCAGCAGCCCATGAGCACACACTGGGCAGGAGGAAAGGAGCTGGTCACACTCTGGCTGTGCCTCTGGCTCTCGCTGAGCTCCACAGGTCCCTGCTGCGTTACCAGAGCGTGCTGTGTCCTGGGCCCTGCTTTCATTGCCCCTGCACTGGCTCAGCACCAGCCCAGCACAGCTCACTGCTCCAAGTGCTCTGCTCCGAGCAGGAACAGCCACCGTGGGGCCAAATTTCCTCCCCTCCCTGCAGAGCTTCGCTGCCTTTCACCTCTGCTGCTCTCCCCACAGGCTCGGCCCCCAACTCCGCTTTCCTGAAGGGCACCTCCGTTGCCAGGGATGACAAAGGTGCCATCCTGGTGAACCTGGTGAGTGCCAGCCGAGTGTCCCAGGTCACAGCCCGTCCCCTGCCTCTCCTCACTGCCCCATTGCCTCCTGTCCCATCAGCACATGCAGACCAACATCCCCAAGGTGTTCGCTGCGGGGGACGTGGTCGCCTTCCCGGTGGCGCTGCTCGGCGGGGACAGGGCCAGCATCCACCACCAGCAGGTGGCAGAGGCCCACGGTGAGGGCACAGCCGGGCCCCCCCAGCTCCCCCGGGCGTGGGGCAGAAGGGACAGCACAGGGAACGGCTTTTAGGGACCTGCCAGAGGATTATTGCCTCTGTTGGTTCATCCCAGGTCGCTTTGCTGCCTTAAACATGCTGAAGAGAGGGAAGGAGCTGCACACTGTTCCTTACTTCTGGACCACGCTGCTTGGGAAAAGCATCCGCTATGCAGGTAGGAGGGGGCAGAGACAGAGGGGAGCAGAACTCCTTCCCTGCCCATCTGCTCACCCACCAGCTGGGTCTGGGGCTTGTAAACTCACTGTGGTTGCAGAGCTCGCCTGAAGCACCTGAAGCTCTGCACTGGCTGCCATGGTGAGCTTGAGCCCTGGGCCTGGAGGTCACCCAGAGCTCTTGTTCTTCGCTGATGTCCAGTGGCTTAGAGGTCACAGAGGAAGAACTTCCCTCTCCAAACCAAGGAGAGGCTCAAAGCCAGTTCTGCTTGTCTAGGGCCTGTCCCCAGCCCTGTGCCAGCCCCAGTCACTGTCCCCTCTGTCCCTACCCACACTGGCTTTGAGGTGGGATGGGTGGCAACTGCTGTGCCAGGGCTCACTGAGCAGGCTCTCTCTCACAGGCTGTGGGGAGGGGTACACGGACACTGTTGTGAAGGGCAGCCTGGAGCAACAGAAATTCCTGATCTTTTACATCAGGTGAGTGAATCCCTGGCCAGTCCATGCCCTGGAAACAGGGCACAGTCCTCTCTCTTACAGCCTGCAGAGATCCCACAGAGGGTCCACATCCCGTGGCTGCACACTAAAGGCAGCTGCTGAGTGCTGAACCAGAGAAAGCCAAAGCAGGGCAGGGAAGGAGAAGAGAATGAACTCAGATGATGACACCAGCTGGGCAGAGAGCCTGGGACACATCTCCTCTCCCTCTGCCCCACTGCTCCCAGGCTCAGTGCCCAGCTCCCAGCAGTGCCAGGCAGTCTGCCACCAGTCCCTGTGCATCCTGCAGCACCAGCCACCCTGCCCTGAGCCCCCTGAAATACAGCTGGTCCCTGGCCACTGTGCCACAGGGATGCTGCTGTGCTGAGCTATGTACACTGAGAAGATCCACATTCTTCCTCTTTCCCTTCCAGGGATGGCCATGTGACTGCAGCTGCCAGCCTGAACTGTGACCCCATGGTGTCTCTGATTGCAGAAGTTTTGTACTTGGGGAAACAAATCACCAAAGAAGAAGCAGAGTAAGTGACATCCTGACTGAGCTGGTGGGTGGCTCTGGGCTGCTCCCCATGTCAGCAGAGCCCACTGAGAGACAGGAAACCAAGAGGAGTCACTGCAAGCTACCTCTCATTTGCAGGGCCTGTGACATCAACAACATCCCCTCTCTGGCTCAAAGCTAAGCTTGGTGTATGCCCCTTGTGAGGGGCTCTCAACCAAGGGTTAACAGCATCCTCCCACCCTAGAGAAATAAAACCATCAGCAAAGCTGAACTCAGCATCTGCATTTTGTGTTTGCAGACAGCCCTTGGCTGTCCACTCATGCTGGGCAAAGCACAGCAGAGCTGGTGTTCTGCTGGGCTGGATGAGAGGAGGATGCCCATGGCCTGGGGCTCAGCTGAGGGTCTGAGCTGGCACAGCCACCACACATCCACCAGCCAGAGATACACCAGCTCCTCCTGTTCCTTCCCTGTTGGCAGAGAGCTCTCATTTAGCACACCGGTCACGCTGACCTTCTCCTTTGCAAAAACACATTTTCCCAGCAAGGGGAGCTGTGACCGAGACAAGCTGCTCCCCCAGCAGGGAGTGAGGTGGGCTGTGTGCAGGAACTTGCAAGGAGTACCCTGCCCCTAAGGACAGAGGGATGCCACCTGACCTCTGAGCCAGCAGCACCTGCTGGCAGTGTCACTGCTGTCCTGAATATTGCATTAGCTGCTGCAGTGAGCAGCCAGCCTCTGGCAGAGAATTCCCAGATCCAGCCTGTCCTGCTGTGTCCCTGCACGCTGGATGCTTGGAGGAGGTGGCCAGATGCTAAAGGAAAGGGTTACTGGGATTTTGCAAGGCAACAGTGAGCGAGGCTGTGCTTTCTACAGGAAACCTTGCACTTACTCACCAGTCACATGGGGCTCTGCAGGAGGAAGGGTAAGTCCCAGGAACCAGGCAAGCTCCCACAGGGACACTCACTGACAGCCCAAAGTCTCTCTGCTTTGACATGAAGTGCAGGATAGCCAGAGCCTGAGCCCTCTGCTCAGTAGATGAGATATTGCAGTGCTGGGTTTGTGTTAAACACCCAAACTTGTCCTCTGGGAACAAAATATGATGTTTTGCATTTCCATGGGTTTGGTGCTTTTGCTCAGGGCAACTCTCTGCTCTGAAAGAGCCACATCTTTACCCAGGAAAGAACTGGGTTTCAGCAGCACAGGTTGTTCCTTTGTGACAAATCTACACGTTCCCTGTGAGGCACACAGTTCCCATACAGATCAATCTGTGCTGCAGAAGAAGGGGACCATGGCCCAGGAGCTGCTCCTCCCTGCCCTCAGGCACCCTCCACACCCCCACCATGACTTTCTGCCCCTCGATGCACTCCAGGATGCGCTGGGCACTGAGCAGGTGCCAGCTGTTTCGCATGGACTTGCAGCAGGGCAGCTGTGCTGGAAGAGACGGGCTCTGCCTCAAGCTGGAGGAACTCATCCAAGGGTGTTCTGTAGTCCCACTCCCTCTGGGTCACAACCACCCAAAAGAAACTCAGCTTCTTGTAGCCATCAGCAAAAACAGACCAAGCACAGCAGCTTTATGTAAGAAGGAAAGACCCCAGGACAAGAGACTTATTCTGCTTCTACCACTTAATGGACACCAGGCCACTTTCTGTGCTTTGCTGGGTGCCAAAGTTTGGGAGCAGCCCTGCCTTGGGCAGCTGGAGCCTGGGCAGGCAGATTAAGTTGAGATTGTGCAGACATTTCAGCACAGGGCTGTCCCTCCCTGCCTGCCCTTGGAGCTGGGATGAGCTGTGCTCTTCCTGGCAGGCCCTGAGCAGCAATGCCTGGACACTCCCCTGATTCCCATTCACCAAGGCAGCCTGAGAGCTGGTGGTCCCAGCAGTCCTGGGGGAGAGCCTGAGGTGCAAAGGCTCCCTGGAGCCCTCCTCTCACTCAGTGCAAGGCAGGGGCTTCTCCAGTCCTGGAGAGCGGCTTCCAAATTCCTTCCAGGGCAATCTTCTGCTCTTGTTTGCCAGGAGCCAGAGCCTGGACCATGGAGGAGCCCAGTAAGGTTCACCATGGCCTCTCTTAGTGCTGCTGGCTCCAAAACACCTGGAATCCTGGCACTGGGGCAGGGTCAGCAGCAGGCAGGGCTGCCTGGCCTCCCGGGGACAGAGGTTCTGGGAAGAGCCGCGCGTGACTCGGCCCTGAGTCACCCTGTCCCAGGGGCCCGACCCGCAGCAGGGCAGCGTGGGTGTGGAGCCAGCCCTCTCCCTGGGCTCCAGCCCACTGCCTGGCATGTTGCAGGATTAATCCAGCTCCTGAGCACAGCAGCAGGTCAGACCTGTGGGCTACGCCCAGCCTTAGCTCACCTCTGTGGCTCGGAACAAAGCCAAGGCACCTGAAGGATCAACCCTCCACCTGCAGCCCCCAGAGTGGCATCAGCTGGGGGCACAGCCCTGGTGCTGCACACACACACACACACACACACACACACCCCCAGGACCTGCAGCCCCCACCATCTTCCCACCTGATCCAGGTAACCCACAGGCAACAAACTTCCTAAAACTGAACAGTTGAGCAAAACAACATTTAATGCCTCTTTGGGTCTCCTCTAGTCACCTCCCAGCTCAGGGCCACCCCCCTGAGGGGGGGACAGAGTGTGACAGCCCTGCTGGCACGGCTGCCTGGCAATCCTCCAGCCAAGGCTCTGTCTGGAGGCTGTGAGGAGACTTTCTTCATCCTGGCTGGACTCATCCTCAGCCCTCCAATCCACAGGACACTGCAGGGTGGCTCACCCCGGTCGCTCAGGGCACGGCTCTGGCTGGCATCCAAGGTCCCAGTGACAAGAAGAGAGTGGCTACATTCAACAGTTCTTCAACTGGCAGCTTTAGCTACTGGAGAAGGACATAAAGCTTGCCACTGAAGAACTGGTGCTGGTTAGCCAGGAGCAGGGTGGCACGGCAGCACCTGGGAAGGGAAAACACATTTCAGAGCCGAGATTGAAGTGTGCTGAGCTGGGCTGTCACCACCAGCAGCAACAGCTGCTTCTTTCTCTCCCTCATCCCAACACCAGCCCTGATCTGTCCTCTCCCCAGGGCTGAAATCATCCAGAGGCAGCTCCGACCTCAACTCTCCCCATCCCTCCCCGCTCCCAAAGCGGGGGTGCCCGAGCTCCAGCACCTGCAGCCAGCCCTAAACCACGAGCGCCAGGCAGGGAAATCCAAGGCCATTTCTGCTGGGAAATAAGAGATAAGGCAACCTGCTGCAGCAGGGCCCGGTGGCCACGGCAGGGAGGCCACTGCAGGTAGGGGTTACAGCGTTCCCAGGGCTCACCTCGGGCATCCATCAGCGCTGGCAGGGTCCCACCTGGACGGGAGCCAGCCCCTTCCTGACGGGGAAGACACTTTGTCAGGCGGCTGGCTGCTGCCAAGGCACCGCCGCGGGACTTCGGGGCGGCTCAGCCCCTTTCGGAGCCGTTTTGTCAGCGGTGTGGGACCCCACCGCTTCCCCCTCGCCCCGGGGGAAAAAATCCCTTTTCTGCGCCACCCACCGCTCTGGCTGCCGGGGAGACAGTTTTGGGAACCTCCCGGGAAACCCGGCGCGGTGGGGGACAGATGGCAGCGGGAACCACGGGAAACCCCCGGGGGGCCATCACGGCATCCTCCCACCGGCGTCACCTCAAAGGCACCGGGGACCCCGGCCGGCCCCGGGCCGGGCCGGGCCGCGGGG
>VZRX01012848.1:290-17653 GCA_013398075.1 Notiomystis cincta
TCCCTCCTCGGGCTGCGCTGGCTCCCAGAAAGACGCCCTCCAGGCGGGCTGGGGTTTGGGGAGTGGGGGCTGTTCTGGGGTGTCTGCTGGTTGCTCGCTCACTTCCCTCACTCCCTTCCAGCGCGAGGGAGAGAGAGGAGCTGATGTCCCGTTAGAGGCTGCAGCACACCCGCAAGTTCGCGGGCTTATGCGCCCCACGCGTAGCCAGTCGCGAGTGGACATCGAGGCAGGAACCCACGGGAAAAAGTAAAAGGGGGCGGGTCGGGCTGTAGGTACAAGTAAAAGTACCGTGTTGGGCTCTGACGACACCCCCACTCTTGGTCCTCAGGGGCTGCCCACATTTCGGCAGTTCACCTGCAGAGGGGCTCTCTCGCCCCTCTGCCGGCCCGTTCCTTCCCCACGGAAACCCGTCGAGGTGAACGGGACGAACAGCCCTGCCGGTGCTTGCCTGGGTCGGCTCCTACCGGCTGAGGGGATGGGGCGTTCCTTGATTTTCATTCTCGACCTGGCAGGAGCCCGGGTCCGAGGCAAGACAAGTGCAGGGGAGGGTGCAGATGTCATCCGCGACGGAGTCGCCCCTCACTGTGCCGTCGGGCGCCTCGTCGGCTGTGGTGGGTCTCCCTCGGTCCCGGCCCGGGCCGTAGGGGAGCGAGCCTGGAGTCCCCCAGCAGCAAGGGCCGAGGCGGGGGGCTGGTGGCACTGGCAGGGCAGAGGTCGCAGGGAAGGGCCGCCGTGGCGGCTGCGAGGCCGTTCGCATACGGGTGATAAAACACGCCGGGAGTGTGTGTGTGTGTGGCGAACCCTCTCTCCCCTCCGTCCCGAAACACCGCTCGGCATTAGTGGAAGGGCCGGAGGTTCCAAATCCAAGCAAATAGCAGGGAAAAACCCCGTAAATATCATCTGGGAGTCGGAGAGGAGAGAGGCGCTTTACTTGCGCGGAGCAGCCGGGATGCGGCGTGATTTTAAATGCTACGTATTTTTAATATTAAATCGCTTAACCGTCGAACATATGCAATCTCTTCTATCCGAAAACGACCGTCCGAGAAGCGGAGCGGGGCGAGTTTGTCGCCAGGGTTGGGATGAATGGGAGTTCCCCCGCGATGGCAGCGGGGAGGCGGCGAGCGAGGCTGCGCGGACGCGGAGGTTGCGCGGCGGCCGAGAGCAGTCCCAGCGCGGCAGGCTCTCTTCTTGCTGGGCAGGAGACCGAGCCCGAGACAGACCCCAAACCCTGAACATTAAAGGGAAAAAAGCGTTTCCCGTGGGGGAGAAAACCAGCACCGTCCTCTCTCCCTCCTCCTCCCAAATCTACAAATCCCCGGAGCAGCTTAGTCCACGGGGAGTGCTCACGCAGGGTCGCGGGAACTGGTACATATTGTGGGGTGCTCTCTTTAGGGCGTGGGGCTGGAAATGGTGGGGTAACCCTAGGCTTTGCAGAGCAGGAGAGGAGCAGGTGGGGAAGGTGGCTCTGACTGCAACCGGACGAGTCAGCGCGCCAGCCGTGGGTGACACGAGTTGCTCGCGGGAGGAGGGAGAAGGAAAGAAAGAAGGACGCCCCGCCATCCATCCTCCCCGTCCAACCCAGAGGCTGGATTTGCGGGACAGCCGGGGAGGTGCGTGCTCCCGCTGTGCGCCGCTCCAAGGGGCGGAGGCCACCTGCGGCAGAGACACCTGCCCGTGACCAGGAGCGGGGGCTGTCCTTGCCCGTGAGTTTTATGGAACCGGGACATGTTCCCAGCCCGGACATGTTCGATGTCTAAACCCCGTTTGGGTGCGTGGCGGCGCTGCCTCTGTGCCGTCCCGAGGCCCCACGGGGGAGGAGTGTCACGAGTGGAGCCCCGGGGAGTGGCGGGCAGTGTCCCTGCGGGAAGACTCAGCACAGCCCGGTCTCTGGCTCTGGTCCCTTCAGCCCCATGGCCTCCCTGGCCAGGAGTTCCTGCTCATGCCAGCCCGGCCCCACTCGTGCCTGCCTGTGCTTGTCTGTCCTGCCCATGCCCACTCTCCCTGCCTGTCCTGCTTGGTCCTGCTCCTCCTGCCTGTCCCTGCCTGCCCAGCCTGCACCCCTGGACTGGCAACCCTCAGCCTCTGCCCCTGGTGCTGTTCATCGCTGGCAGGGAGCTCGTGTACATTTGTTGGGGCCTGTACCCTCTTGCAAAGTACATCCCTTTCACCTGTACTAAGGAGGAGGGAAGCTGCTTCCCGTGGGAAGTGGGCGAGGAGAGGAGTCCTGTTCAACAGGACAAATCCAGTCAGCTCTTCCCTATCCCAAACCTGGAAGCAGCTTCCCAGACACCAGCTATCACCAACTTGGATGGCAGATCGTGTTTGAAAGTTGGGGCCATGCTACCAAACATTTTACAGCAGCTGTTTAATGTTCCCCTACCCAGTTATTAAACACAAATGGGAGTAAATTAAAGTGGCAAAGTAAAGCTTCATTCTACTAAGAGACAACATCTAATTAAGGAATATTTGAATTCCACAAAAACACAGACTCTCCACAGTGACATAAGACTTTGCTTTTAAAACTATAGCCAAATACAAACCAAGCCAGCTCAGACCAAGCTTAGGCACAGCCTTGATCCCAAGGGCCAAGAGCCAGGACAGGCCAAAGACAGGGGTCGGCTGCTTTGATTCTACCCCAGCTCAGATACCCTCATTGTGGGGGGCCTCCTTTGACTTTTTTTGTTCTCATTTCTTGCAGGACAGGGAAGCAGGCTTGGCCCAGAGCAGATTTTTAGATTCCAAGTTTGCTGGTGGTGAGCCAGGGCAGCACCAGGCGCTGGCTTCAACAGCCATGCCCAACTGCCCAAGTGTGCTGAACTGTTGGGGACAGACCTTGGATTCTTCTCCCCCTGTCCTCTAGCATAGAAAACAACCCAAAACCCTCCCTTGAAATTGTTCTTCATGCAATGCCTGAAAACTTTGAGTTATTTTATGCCTTCACCCAATCCAGGGCAATCTGCCCAGGACTTTACCAACATTTACTTCATCAGTTTGTAGATTTCTATTCTCTAGTTGGCAATGTTCATATGCCAGATGCATTTGCCATTTAGTGCATCCTGCCAGAGTTAGAAAAATATAACCTGGGAATGAGGTTAACCTGTCCTGATCTCTGGGAGCATACCTGTGGAGTTTGGTGCTTGCAGCTGGCACCTGGGGTCATTCCAGAGGTATGAGCCTGGCAGACAGTGCTTGGAGAGGCACCTTTGAGCTGGGTGCATGCAACCCTGCATCAGGGGGCTCTTAAATAGAAAGCAGAGAAAATGGGAAGAACTTAAGTCCAAATACAAAAATGAACTATGGGCATTGAGCTCTTCCAGTGGGGTAGAGAAGCAAGGAGGTCAATAGTCTCAGTCGCTGAAAATGGTAATGAGCTGGCAAAATAAGGATTTAGCAACATTTTACAGCCATGTAAATGGATCTACATTCAGTGTTTTGTAAGGTGCCATAAAGCATAAGTGTCTACCTGCCTCTTGGCTGCTCCAGTTCTGCTTTGTGTTTTACCCAGAAAGAGACAATGTCTGCAACTGCAGCTGAAACCCCTCTAGACACAGATAGCACATGCATGTACACACACCTGGTTCCAGCCCTCCCCTCCACACAGGCACTGATTTCACCCAAATACCCTCAGATCATGGTCATTAGAAGAGTAAAATCCATGGGGATTTTCCCAGGATATAGGGGAAGGAAAAACTACCTTGAAAGGAAGGCAATGCTGCTGGAATCCACTTGCTTTCTCCTCTGAGCTCTCCTAGGGCACTACCAACACCTTACCACCACACAGAGCATGGGGCACAGAATGACAGCAAGGTCCCCTTTAATGGCAGATGTGGCCTTATAGTAATGGCCTGTTTTGTAGTGTTTTCTTTATTTTTATTACTTTGCCACTTAAGAAGTAGAGTCCCAGCTTTCCTAGGGTTTCAGGCATTGCTCTCTCCTTTTCTCAGTTGCTTATCTGTTGAAGAACAAAGAATTTAATGAAACCCATTTATTGTATCTAAAGCAAATTAAAAATGTCAAGGTGGAGGATTTTTATTTCTGAGTGCCAGAAAACATGGGGCCAAATCATCATCAAGTCCATCTTACCTGCTGCCCTACCAGAAGCATCACTTGCAGCTTCCACTCTGCCCAAAGCACCTGTGGGTTTGAGAAGCCAGCAGGGACAGGGGTTGGAGGAACATGTATCCTGTCCTCTGGCTGGGCAGCTGGGCAGCCCAGATATGGGACTGGAAAGGGTAATGCTGGAATGAATGTGCAGAAAGCCCAAGCTGGTCCTCAGAGGAGAAGGCTGTGCACATTTTGTCTGCTGCTTCAATCTTTGAGGAGGGCAACCTTCACCTCCTGAGGGAAGGACTCACCCCTACCCTTGCTGGGGCAGTGCCCATGCTCTGACATGTCAGGACACCTTCCAGCTCAGGCTTCCCCATGGCAACACTGGACTTCAGACTCACGGAGGGCAGCATGGAGAGAACCATTTGCTGTGCTAGCACAGGCCCTGGTGCCCCCCAATGACAACAGGGATGGATGCACGAGTCACTGGTGACATGGATGTGCAGGCTTGTCTGTGGCTGCCAGCTCTGGGAATGAGTGTAGCTCAGTGCTGGCAGAAGGGGCTTGATTGATGGCTGGGTATTATGGGGCTACAGTAGGTGTGTCGTGCCAGCTTCTGTGTCCTCAGTCCAGAAACCCAGGGATTATATCAAAATGGCAGCTTACAGCCATGCCTAAATAATAAAGGTGCTTTCTTACAAGCGCAGTGAACCCAGCCATTTCCCACTGCCAGCACTGCATTTGCTTTCCACATTTGCATCTGTGGCTTGTCTGAGCTCCACACGTTGGGGAATTTAAAAACAATCATTCGTATTTTTTTCCTTGTTTCTGAATGAACTAGGCTCCTGCAGGAAAATAGCAGGGGGGAATATATTTCTGTTCAGGGATATAGCATTCTAGTCAAGGCATTTGGAGAGTAAAAGCGTAAATGTATAAAGCTGTGAAGAGATAATACATGGGGAAATGATTTTTAAAATATAGAGGTAAAACCAGGATTACACTTTTCCAGAAGCAATTTGTAGGCTGTGTGGCAATAAGAATTGGCATGGCAAGTGTGAATCTTGGCTATGCACATATAGATGCTATAGGGATGCCTCGCCAGCTGTTTAAGGCCAGTGATTAAGGCCCCAACATGGTGGTGTGCACACATTAAGGTGGGATACAGGCTCACACACAAACACAGACATGTATGTGCACACACATATCTTTACAACCAGCACTGCAGGATTATTCTTTCGTTTTCAGAAGGTTTAGAAATTTTGAAGCACTCTGATAATTTACGCTCACCTATGGGGTCTCAACCATTGGGGTGGCTCTTGGTTTATTTCTTGTTGGTGTTGATGTCAATAATTTATTTCAATGACCAGAGGGGACGTGCTATGCATTAATGATTACTTATGTGCTCTATACATATTCAGATTTTGACTCCTGAGACTGTGCACATTTAGTTTGCCAAGAGATGCTGCTGCCTCTCCAGCAGGTATTATTAACTGAGGCAGCATTAAAGCAGCAAGAGGGGCACTGGGAAAATATCTCTGATAGCTGAGAAGGGCCAGGAACAGATCATAAACCAAACTTCACTAAAGCCAAAATACACTCAGGACATTATCTTTCAATGAAAGATTATTTAAAACTCAAGTCTTTGAGTGCAGAGATCATAATGGGATCAATTACATTTCAGAGCCAAAATTGTGTTGCCAGGTTATGAACTCACATTTCTGTCACGGTCCAGTTGCTGCTGGCTAACCATCTCTTCAGCCACCAGTGCTGCATTTTTAAAGGACTGTTTGGGAAATGCATGACTTGGGAGGAACCAGGGGTGCCAGGGAGTCAGTCTGGTTCAAGACTGACTCTTTCTTTCTGTAGCACGGGAGGGAGCGCTGGGCCCACGGCATCGTCAGCTCAGAGGAGGCGAGGGAAGCACAGACGGAATTACTAACCACATCTCCCTCCATGACAAACTTGTTTCCCTTGTAAGAGGTGAGATTCTGCTTCAAAGTACAAAGGAGAGGGGATAGCTGGCAGGTGGGGCTCTGTTTGAGCATGCAGAGATTTTCTCCCCCTTCCCTGAGGTCTATTTTTTGTGGTTGTGGCTGCTTTTGAAAGGCAGTAATGATGTAAGAAATCTTCACACTCCTTTTAGCATTGAAGAGTTTCAGAGCAGCATTGATGCTGGATGGCTAGAAAGGGAAAGTCCAAAACAGAAGAAGTACTTGGGGGTGGTGTAGTTTTGTTTTAGTGACATATATGCAAATAATTTGATATGTGTGACTACATGGACAACAAGCAGAGCATGATAATTTACAAGTTTTCCTAAATGATGGTTCTTGTTGCTGATCATCTTTATGCAAACTTGGTTATTCTTGCTTCTGAAAGCATATCTTCTTTATGGTCTCTCTGGGATGATGTAAAGTTTTAATTGACAATATGGTTTTCTAACTCAGCTAATACTAATAGTGCCCTTAAGACAAATCAACATGGCATTGGTGGGAAGAAACAATTCCCTTAGTGGAAGCTGGAAGGTATTTCTTTTCTCTCTTGTGTGAGAGAAATAAAAATCTTCCCCCAAATCTACTCCAAGAGACATAGTGTATGTGCAGGGCTGAGAGCTGGGACCCAGAACCACTAACCCCAGCTCTGACAGACTCCCTTGGTGGCAAATCTCCCCAGCCTCCCTTTCAACACCTGTAAAATGGAGATAATGAGAAGGACATCCTCCTTCCGTGGGGTTTGGTGTGCGAGCTGTCGTGTGCTGAGCTGCCTGGGGCTGGTCCCGCAGGCATGCCTGTGTACAGCCCTGATCTGGCATTCTGCTGCCATTTGGTTGGCAGGGATATCCCACAACAACACAGCGCTCCAGACGATCATGGGCAGCCATGTAGCAGTCATCCTTTGTTTTCTTTAAACGATTTCAAGCACCAAATAACGTCTCTTTTTCTGGAGCTGCAGGCAAACCATTTGGCCTCCTGGCAGACAGCTTTCCTAGTCCTTGTGAGCCCACTGCCGTTTACTGGGTAGGCTCATGTTGCATTTTCTACCCCTTCCTCTCAAAATGTTGCTTCTGGGGAGGGGAGGAGGCGAGGGTGTGCTCTCATTCTCTCTTATTTCATTTTTTGAGCCCCAGAGGTGGCAGGAAACCGCCACCTCAGAATAAGTGTGGCTGGTATAGAGCAATGGCCGTGGTGGGGATGCTTCCCAGCTGCACGGGCTGTGCACCCGTGATTAAGATCCCTGTCAGGAAGAAAGCAGCACTTTCAGAGGGTTTTTCGTAGAGTACCCAGCAGAACCCAGCATGAAGCAACAAGAGATCTGGGAAATGCCAAAACAGCACTCAGAGTGAATTTTTTTGTCCTTGGAGAGGTTTTTTAAAATCTCTTCTATACTAACAAACTGCCAAGGAGAGATATTTCTGATTTTCAGGCAGAAACAAAGCACAATATCTCACACTACAATAAAGGCCCTAATAAAGGCAGGCAGGTGAAAAAAGAGAGGAGGGAAGAAAGGCTTGCTGGGCTCTTGCCTCCACATATTTGTCAGTGTGTCTGTGACCCGAGCAAGCTGCTACCTCTGCCGCACAGCCGCCACCGTGGTGGCCTGCAGTGTCACAGGGAAACTGTCCAGGTGCAGCCAAGGCCACCAGCCCCCAGCCCTGACACCAGCAGAGCCCTCACCAATGGTTAACTCCACCTCTGCTGCAAAAACACTGAGAACACTGAGAAACTGTAACAAAAGCCACTCTCCCCATTGCACCAATAAAGTAATTTCCCCCCCTCATTTCTTCCCTGAGAAAGCCATGTATGAAGCTGTGGCAGAGAGGGCCCAGACCACACCAGGGACTGGAATTTAAGAGACCTAAATCCTACATCCGCCTCCTGTCCTGTTACTCCATCTTGGAGATAATTTTGTTGTGTCTGTCCCTCTTTCAGCTGTCCTGTTTTTTAAGTCAGGCTTGTTCGTGTTGTTTGTACCATAGGTAGAACCAAGGGGGCTCCCAATTCACTGTGGTAGTAGTAGTAGCAGTAGTAGTAAAAATAGTAATTATAATTATATTAAGAGACTGGGCTGTAGCCAAAACAAAATCCCTTTTCACACATTCCTATTTAGATGTGATCCATAAAACTGCATTTTTATGTCAACACATTGGCAGTGCTATAACCCAGAGGCTGGAATAGGCAAAGGCATAGCTATATGCATATTTATTTTATATCAGCCCATTTTTACACCAGTGTGTGTATAATTACATGGCACATAAGAATTTATTCTCCTGTGTTCACTGGGATATGCATATGTAGCAGTGTTGCAGTGTTCCATTTACACAGCTAATGCTAAATGACTAGTTTGTTATTCTGGGTGGTGCACAGGTAGCCTAACCTTTTTTATCAGCTGCAAACTGGTTTAATTCTTTTATGGCACCAGAAAGGATCACCAGGCTTGTAACTTCACAGAGGCAGGGAAATGGCCCTTGCCACTTGTAGCTTAAAAAAAAAAAAAGAGTAATTGCATGAGGTGCTACCACTTCCCTCCTCTGATGCAGCATCTCCCATAGCAGCAGATTGTCTCTCTGGCTCATCCAACCCTGGAGTCAGGTGGTTGTCAAGAACTGACTTTTCCCCCTCTGGTATTTTGGCTCTTGGTCTCTAGGTTGGAGGCCGCAGTTTTCAGCACCTGCTAATAATTTTTTTAACAGATGATAGAAAGGAAAATTTCCAAATGCAGCAGATACAATCTGCTGTTGCCTGGGTCGAGCGTGGACCACAGGGTTCATTTGCCCTAGAGATGGGGGGCTAATGATGTCTGTGGTTTTAGCAATGGTGGTGTGCTCCTCTGGGATGATGGTTGGTGTAGCACCTCTGCTGCAGAGGAGAAGCACAACTCTGGGTGAGCACGCTGTGTGTGAGCTCTCCTCTTCCTGCTGTAACAGCAACCAGCTCCTCCACTGCTACAGGCAGGAGAATCCACACTGCCCAGGACTGAAATTTGCATTATTTCAAACACACTTTCATTTAAAATCCAAAGGAAACATTGAACTAATTCAATATATGCAGGTTCAAATTGCAGCACCACCACAGTAAGAATTCAGATGCTCTGTTCCTTGCAGAGATCGTGTCTAAAACAAGTCTTGACATAAAGCCCTGCTTCAATATTTCTGGCAGCTCTCTGTCCCACGACTTCCACCACCCTTTGCTAAGCAAGTCCCTTGCCCCCTTCCCTCTGTTTTTCTTGTGATAGTGTGTGTATTTTAATCCAATATAAGTATTTGTTCTCATAGCCTTCCCTGGCCAGCAGGAAGTAATGGGACCTCTGAACGGCTCTTGAGAGGCAAGGGAAATAAATAAAAGACAAGGAAATTGAAAGAATAACAAAGAACAGGCCATCCAGAGCAGGTTTCCATTAGGAGGCAAATGACAACAGGCATGGAAGACTGCAGATGAGACAAAATGTCTCATAAGGTTTTTGTCACTTTCTGATGACACTGTCTAGAAATAAACCTGCCCTTTTGTCTTTCTCCTGAGTCCTAAGCTGAATCAAGGTGGAAATATGGAGAAATGTAGAAGGTTGAATGTTTGCACAAGTGCATGTTATAGCTGGGACTTGTCCCACTGCCTTTTCCAGTATGGATGTGTATAACTACATAAACACATCTATAACATCAGCCACATCTCTGTGCTGGTAACTGGCATGGGAGAGCTACATTGCCTTCCTCCGAGAAGTATTTGTTCATCCTTGTCTCAGCCCACAGATGATGAGTACACATTCTTTCCCCCCATCTTGAATTCAGAAGTTACCTTTAAGCTCTCTTTCACAAACTAATTTCTTTCAAACATACCCATCACAGGGTCAGAGTTTGAAAGTGAATTTAGAGAGTCCAGGTGAATGTTATCCTTTTTTTTTTTTTTTTTTTAACTACTGGCCACACTCTTTTTCAGGTTTGGAAATTCAAGTTATTTTCTTGCCAATGTTTTCTGATTCCATGTGGCAAACATTTCTCTTTCCAGAGGAGCAGAAGCCAACATGGCTGCCTTGAGCATGCATTGGTTTTGTGTATCCTGTCAACTCTTTCCCAGACAAAGTGAACAGTCCTGAGATCTGTTCTGCCTCCCCCTAACCCATTGGTGTGTCAACCTTCAATTTTAGAACATCATGCATAAACCTGAGGCAAAGTTCTGGCTACTTTTTTTTTCCTTGTAAATACAATTTTGAGAACACTGTTTGTTTTATCAGAACTATGAAACCTTTTCCAACTTTTCCCTATATGTTTTCAAGCTTGGCTATACTAGAAAATGTGACCTAACACCCGAAGCACAGACTGTCACAGGGCTGGGTCTGAGTAACTACCCATCTTAGTTGCTCAGGCCCCAGATAAATGGGTCATTTGCCTTAATTGCTCATTATGTGAATTTTTTGTAAGGACTCTGGCCCTTACAAAACACACATAAGTGTTGGTGCAGAGTCTGAGACAGTGCAATGATCTGGGGTATCTCACTGTCCTTTACAGATGGAGGTGAGTGCGCTGTAGAAGTGCACTGGAAGTGTCAGTGCACACCCTCATCCTTTTCCTGGGAGCCCAGCACACACCCTTGGAGATAGGATTCCTGGTTTGCTGGCCATTATTCATCCTGAACTACAGTGGTTGTTCTTAAGTAACAAAAGCATGGAGCATAAGGCAAAGAGCTTCAAAACAAGGCTGACATTTTTGTCCATGCATCTTAAATATTTCCGTCCATTGTTCTTGCTATAATCATATTCTTTCCTGCAAGTACACTTATAAAATCAACAACTATAGTGGTTGTATGTGTTTGTTAATCTGTAGGGCTATGCACCATTTCTGGATAAAATCCATGGTTGTGGATGAGTATTATCTCAAAACATGTGTGTGTTCCTTTGCCATGGAGAAGTCCCAGTCCATGGGAACTTGGGTAATGAACTGGAGATTAATTCATGTTTTCTGTCATATGTCTGGCTGTGTCTATTAAGGGGCCTAATTATGGAGTCAGTAGCTCTAGGTCCTAAGGAAGTATATTAGATTGGTTCTCTCTCCTTTTAACTCTGGTTTCATATTTTCCATTCTGGACAACAACAATTATAATATTGTCCATGCACTGATCCTTTTTCACACAGTATGAACATTGCAGCCTCTGCTGAAGAGTTTTTAGCTGTTTCTAAGGTTGTAGAAACACCTTCCCACACACACCTTTGCTTCATATGAGTGTCTCTTTAGAACCAAAACTTTAATATGGTCTGAGTTTTCCAAGCACTGAATTGGGTGGATTTTTGCATGCTAAGTATGAGTAGATGTAAAAATTAAACAAGATTTCAGCTCATAGCACAGATTAAGTGCCAAGTTTCAAAATGTGTATTTTGGGGTATGTTTTAGGTTTTGCTTTAGTTTTTATGGTATCATTGCTTACTGTGTTGTCAACAGATTTGCTTCTGCTGTACCTCTGCCCTTATGATACATGTACTGATGACTGCTTAACTCTTGCCAGAGCATGTCTCCCATGTTGTGAATAAATTGCAGCCACATTTTGCTCCCATTGAGGAATCACTGTTTTATTCATTATGGTGTTGCTATGGTTCTGCCATGATGGACTTTGAGTGTGATTCTGTTACTCTCAGCAAGCGCATGACAAAAATACGGTGTCTTGTCCTCTGATCTGCCACCTATAAATCAAAGAGTATGATTTAACATATAGCTAGTCAGATAACTGCCCCTGCAATTCCATTCAAATAAATCCAGTAATGCCTCCAAAATGACTGTTGCTTCATGTCTGCCCTCTTCTTTTGGGGCTACTATTTTTTCTATCACTGGATTAGACACCGTAACAGCCAGGTCATGTCTGCAGTCCTCACCCAAGCCAGACTCTCCTTGGACCAGAAAGACTTTGGTCTCTGTGTGGACTGCAGATTCCAGGCTCTGACATACCCTGTGGTGACAGGTTTCTGCAAAAAACTGATGGTGCAAGGCCATTGCTCAGGGCTTCACCAGGAGAGAGTGAGCACAGGGGGAAGGGGTGTTTCCAAATGAGAAATATTTCTTTAAAATGAGTGATATGTTGGCTTCAGGCAAATGGCAGAAGGTTTTACTGAAAAGGCTTCTTTATGGGATTGTGGTTTAGCTTGGGGTAGCTTAGAGAAGTCTGTAAACCCCAGGAGCTCAAGGAGTTTGACAGGTTTGACAGGCCTTCCTGCTACTTATGAACAGGAGGCTGGAGCAAGTGTTCTTGAGCTCACCTCCCTGTTTTCCATCAAAGCATGCTGGCAAGCCAGAGGAAGAGAGAAACTGTTTTCTTCCCCCATTTTATTTTCTTGTAGAAAGACAATCTTAGAAATATTTTTCTCTGGATCTTTAAAACTTTGCGCTTTTTTGGCTCCTCTCAATATAAAATTCCTGTCCACCTTTCTAGGCTTTGGAGTAGACCCTTCTGTGGATCCTTGAGCATCTTAAAATCATTGCAGCAATAATCATTAGTGACACACCAAAAACTGGTGTACATCACCTCTAAAGAACACGCCAGCCCTAAAGAGCCACACTCCCACCTGGACCCCATTACACTGTTAAGCCTTTTTGTGTTCATTTAACTGTACCTCACTTCCCACACTGCCTTGTCCTGAAGCGAGAAAATAATGGGAATTATGAAAATCATAAAAATGTTGAATGAAAGTAATTGAAATAATGAAAATTACTGTAGAGCTGTATGTGTGTCATGTACAATGATAGTAAAGACTGCAGATCCTGGTGCTGACAGGAAGAAGAGCCCTTTTTACTCTCCCTGGGTCAACCTATGCCTCCGCACCACCCCTGATCTTACTCAGTAAAAGGAGTGAGTGCTTCTAATTAACATCACATACTTGCCAAGTTTGCAAAGCAAAGGGCTTGGATTTCTGCTGTAACAGCAGTGGCTGCTGCTGCAATACTTAAGCCATCACTGGCCAGAGAGCTTTCACAGTGTTTGAGCTGGGGGTCACTGCCCCGCAAAGGAAAAGCCTGGAAAGAATCAGTAATTCATGAGAAATGTACACATAAGGAGGAATTTCCTATTTCTTTGAATGATAGTAATTTAATTTGAAAAGAAATCCAGTGACAACTTCCTAGGAAATAAATGCCTTTTTGTAAATCTTTGTGGTGAAAATGTGCTTAGCTCAAAATCAGCTGAATTCTTCTTACTCTACTTTCTAAACATGCCTCAGTTCCTAACCCAGCCCTAACCTTGGGAAACTGAAATGAGCTCTGATAACATAAAGAGAATGCTTAGGGCAGAACAAACCCAAGAGATTAAGTTAAATTTGCCAGCTAAAGAAAGATTTTAAGCTTTATCAAGCACACAAGCTGGAGAAAACTCTGAAGGTGGCGTGCGAGCCTGTTAATATCTTCCATGAAATCTTCCAGCCACAAGGAGCTCCTCAGACCTGGGGAAGTCTCCTACCTCCTAAGGAGAAGGAGCAGCTTAGCTCCAGAGGCCAGCCTGTAATTCCAAAGCCTTATCCCTGGCAGCACCTGACCAGCCCACCTTATCCAGCTGGCCCAGCTGGGAGACTCATGGACAAACCACTTTATTCAGCGCCAGCTCAAAAAGTAGAAATTATAATCCCATAGGCAAAGCAGCAGAGAAGGCTAGCTGGACTGAGGAAAGAAAAGCAAGCCTTTCAGTGTAAATCCTCTAACTCTATTCTACTTTCCTCTTTTTCTTTTTTTTAATATTTAAAAAAATTATTCTTGCTGAGGTCCTTTAATGCAAATTATGTATTTCAGCCTCTTAATTCTCATACAAAGCCAGTTCCTGCTTTTCTGTGCTCACTGTGGTGGACTATGTCCAAGCATTCTTAAACATCTTCATGGAAAAAATATTTCATCCCCCTCCTGGATAGAGAGTCATGAAACCTCAGGGGTTTTTTTCACATCATCTGGACACTTACCTGGTTTCTTCAATTAAGGCAAAGACTGCAAGCCCCAAACTACTTTGCTAGAACTGTGCAAACACAGCAAGAGGTGACCTGTATGCCAGAATGCATCATGTGAATAGACAAGACAAAGGAAACACTAATGTTCCAGCTGTGCAAAAAGGAACTGATGTATACTGAAATTTCAGAGATAGATCCACATAGGAAATGCATGCTAGGAGAAAAAATTCAGTTTGGTCCAACCTCATGCTTTGTCAGCCTGTGGTTCTCTCTCTGACTAGCTTTTCCTTCTGTGGAATTAAATGCTACCTCCCAGGTTTGCTCTTTGTAGGTTCAGATAAGCTCAGGGGGCTGGAGGAGTTATCACCACAGTTCACAGATTTCTCGTGGTGAACACGGACCCGATGATGCTCTGAGCTGCAGCTGGCTGCATAATCACCCACATCACATCCTACAAATGAAAACCAGAGCATCCTTCACATACCTCTGTCATTAAACAGTTGGTTACAACCATATGAAACCCTTCAGGAGCTGTGGGAATTTCCCCATGACTCCCAGTCTGGGAGTTGGGGTGCATCTCCCCCTGTAGTCCTTCTTCAGGAGGCATCCCTGTGCTGGTGACTGCCCTTTGCTTGAGTTAGGGATGTCCAACACAGCTTTTCAATTTGAACTCAGCTCCCACTCCACAACTCATTTTTATTTTACTGGGATACCGGTGAAGCTGTAGCTCAGTAACTGATGTTAAGAGGAACTTTTAACACCTCAACAGCAAATGGAGGAGAATGTTTCCCATTAGTGGCTGAGGAAGTAGTGCTCCTGTAACTTCAGCCTTGAAAGCTAATGAAGCTCAGATTGTGGCCGTGGCCTTTGATGTAGAGGTGCCTGAGGTCAGTGTAGCTTTCAGAGGTGCCAGTGCTATGCTGTGTCACTGCGTTCGTCTGGGCGAGGGCCCAATAACTCTAATCCTGTAATCATGTTTCTGTAAGCAACAGCATTTATGGTGCAGATAGTGGGGGATAGCTGCAGTGGTAATTAAATCAGGGATACTCTGCAGAGGAGAAGCTAATCCAACCCTGTAATATTTCCAGTAGAGGAAGTTACAGCCAACTACGTCAGTGAATAAGTAGCAAAATACTGGAATCAGTGTAGGGAGAGGGTGTGGGGATTAAAGTGCCATGTTTGGCCACCTAATCCATCTCCCTGCCAGGACCCTCTTTCTGCCAGGGGAGTGATGTTAACACGCTGGCAAAAATCAGGCAGTTCAAAGCTGTGCCTTGATACTGCATCTCTGGCTCCCACTAAAACATGGGGAGGGGGGTTAAAGCCCCCACTGATGAGTTTGGCACAGCAAGCTTTGAATTTAATTCCTTCTCTTCGGCTGTTTCGCAACCTCAGGCCACATACTACGTATTTTATGTCTTCTGATGTTGGCTGTTGTCTCCCAAGTGCATGTGAATTGTTGGAAAAACACAATGATGTATTCCAGTCTGGTGGGGGGGAAAGCATGTATTTGAGTAAATGTGGTTTATCCAGGAGATGAGGAGAGCCTCCAACAATTCTGCTGTAATGATCAGTAAGTGTATAGACATTTCTGTTATTTTATTTTGCACAACTCCATTATAGATAAATCTCTTCCTATGTACATTTTGTTAAATCAGAGGTCTTTTATACTGTCACTATTTACTGTCACTATTTTAAAGAGGAAAAAAAAATGAGAGTACTTGGTATACCCCATTTTGATGTGGATGTCTCTAATTTTGGTGGGGATTCTGTGTGTGAAAATGGTCATGTAGAATCCACTCTATATATCAAGGAATAAAGAAAAATGATGATTTAAAGAAAATCTAATGCCAAACTGCAGATTTCAATTGTATTACTCACAAATGCATGCATGCACATACACAAATAGACTAATAAATATTATGTATGTATATATATATATAAATATACACTCACAAACATATTTCCTTTAGCTCAGTGCCTGAAAGTTCATTTGTGGGCATCCTGATTCTTGATATATTATTTGTAAACAGAGGGCCAGGGGACTGGAGTATTTCCTTGACTTCAATGGATGATGAGGCCTCAAGCTGTGCACTCAGATTGGGACCTCTAAGTATCCTGCTGCTACCTAACAGCTTGCTGAAAAATGACATAATTTGTGACATCAGCAATATGCTGCTTTAATAGGGGTTTATAAAACGGTTTCCACCCTTGTGTGTTAGGACAAAAACATCTATAGTTACTAAATCTGAGGTGGCCCCCTCCTGTATTCCTCACACACCTTGCATCCTTTGTACTTTTTCAGCATATGTGGCTATAAAGTCCCAGTATGGGAAGAGTGATAAGCAGCCATTCAGCAACATCTGTGTGAGAACTCCCGCCCCACCAGTGCCAGGGAAGATGTCACTTCTCAGAAGAACAGTGGCTGCCAGCGGGAGGTGCAGCAATGCAGATTTTAATGTGGAGATTTAATTTCAAATACAATTCACAGTTTGTATGCAGTTGGAAAATGTTTATTACCACCTGGATGTCCAGGACATTGTTTTGGAGGAAATAAATTTCAATTTGGACAATTGCTGCTTTTAAAGCATTTCACAGCTCTGTGAACAAGATTCTTTATATAATTCTGATGGTAGCAGTGAAGAACATGCCAATTTTAAAATCACCCAAAATAATGCCAAAAAAAAATAACTGGCAACTTTGGGTAACAGGACATTAGTCCGAAATTGATTCAAATATGAGAGTTGTAATGACTTTTGCAAATGTTCCTTTCTACAATACAAAAAGAAAAGAATGATTTGCCTCTGGGGTAAATTCGTTTTAGAATAAGATGCAAACTAAAGGACCTCAAACATCATCAGAACCTGCCTGGCAGTAGGAGTGTGCTTTAACTTGAAAGAGTTGGTGCTCTGGAGTCACTGCTGTGTCCCTGATACATGAAATGGAGGCAGTACCTGTCAGAAAACCCACCCTGGGAGTCACAGCTGCCCACTCACACCTTCGGCTGCCACTCGGAGCTCTGGATGGGGGAGGCTTGACACGCTCATGGGAGAGGGGCCTTCACACATGGCTCCTTGTAAGTGACATGGGAAGGTACCTCAGGAGACAGATGACCTCTGCAAGTGAGTGTGTGGTGGATGAGGCAGGGTACCTGCCTCTTCAGAAGACCATAATCTGGGCTTTCCAGCCCACCACCACTTTGCCCTGAGGCAAAGGTGCACCAAGTTAAGAAGAACATGGAATAAATCAGGGAGGGCCCATGCAAAAGTACAGAGAGTTCTTTATCTCTCTAAGTAGTGGAATTGTAGATTTTCCAGAATGGAAGGAGTAAGGGAGTAAGGGAGGGAGTGAGGGAGTGAGGGAGTAAGGGAGTGAGGGAGTAAGGAAGGGAGTAAGGGAGTAAGGAAGGGAGTAAG
>VZRX01012856.1:0-34107 GCA_013398075.1 Notiomystis cincta
ATCTGCTCCCCAGAACACAGATCCCAGCACATTCCCAGGCTGCCATAAAACATATTTTCTCATTACTTCATCTTACTTTAGCTGCCTGTTCCCAGTGGGTTTGTTCCTCAAGGTAATGCAGTGGTTATGACTATTTAAAACAAATCTGAATTCTGCAACCAGTTATACAGACTCAATGACTAAACAATGTATTCTCCAAAGAGTCTTAAAAGGAAAATGCAGATTTTTCAGTACATGCAAAACTGGAAGAGAAAGGCACTAAGTGAAAAGGGTGAGATTTGTTGTTACATTTTATTTCATGATGCTGACACAATCCTTAAGGTTTTCCTCATTTTGAGTTCTACTCCAAAGCTGAAATCAAAAGAAAGTTGTAAACTGAATTTGTTTCATTCTAAGTAGAAATCCACAATTTTGTGTATTGAGAACAAAACCAATATTTCCATGGACTGGAGATACTACTTGCTGAGCCAGTCATTGCTTCTGCCAGTCCAAGGAGCTAAAAACTGAATAAAGCAATCCTATATTAAATCCCCACAATCAGATGGTGGTTTTGTCATGTCCATCACAATCTAAATAATAATCACAACTGTGCAAAAGATGCAATTCATCTTTTTGTGAGGGCTCCTGATGAAGTGATAAGAGGAAAGAACAAGTGCTTTATTTATTCTGACACACACAACTTTTCTGGTGAGTCTCTGCCACAGACTCCAGCCCAGCACAGAAACACCCAGGCTGCTGAGCACAGAAAACACCTCAGGAAGAGTTTAAGGTGCTACAGCAACTGCTTTTCACTTCAGCACACATGTAGCTTCTATTCCAGCTTTACTTCCATTAATGCAATTATTCATTATCACTCCTCTCTGAAAAGCACACTCCCTATTTACCCTTTTCCCTGCAGTAGAACAAAGCTTTAGATCAAAATCTGAGTTTCAAAACATGGTGATTTCCAGAGGCCATGGGTTTGATCAGGAGTCACAAGATTTGGGATTTTATCTCTGACTTTTCATTGTATAAGGCATGCAAACAGATTGTTTTTTTCTTTCTTTTCCCTTTTCCTGCTGCTTCCCACAGACCTAGAGCAGGTGGAATGTGTGGTTCACTTGTGCTATTCCCTGTGGGTCCCCTCCCTGCAGACTCAGAGTCCCTCAGACTCAGTTCATTGCTGACAAAATACTGATAAATCTCTGCCTGGGATGGACTTTGGTCTGTAATTGCTCAAGTGCTTCATTTTTTATATCTAAACATGGTTCCAGTTATGATGCTGGATGTAAACAAACCATATTTTGGAGTTTATAGTTTTTATGTCCCTTTTGCTTCTATAAAGACAAAAGTACTTTCAGAGAAGACAGAGATTTTTTTAAGTTTCCTGCAGCGTTGATTTGTGCCTCAGGAAAAATCTTTAGGAGGCAGAAGAACTCATTTAATGACACAAATCCAAAGGGCATTATGGGGAAAAAAAAAAAAGGCCAAAAAAATTCTTGACTTCTTCAGTCGACTTTTGTGGAGTGTTTTAGGTTTTTAATGAAGTCTGAATTAAACATTTGCATTAATAAATAAATATCTGGAAGTGTGTGGCAAATTTGCTGTCAGTTAGTCTAAATGAAGCAAAATTAGTTAGCTTCATTAGTGAGATGCATTTACAAAGATATTTTACCACTCAAAAAGAACCACTGGCTAAATAGTAAGAGATATGAAATTTATAAACTTAAAATAATCAAGAACCAGTAGAAAGCAAAAAAAAAGTTATGCATATGTAATTAGTATATTCAAATATACCAAAATATTATTCAGATATTTTAATGCCACTGAGAAAGTTTCCTAGAGTGCATTTGAAGCCTCAAATTCATAAACAACTTTATTGAAATGGGCAGGTTACAAGTGTTTCTCTCCTGTTTCTCTTCTATTTCTGTCTTCCTTGGAAGAAAGGCAGAAGACAAGCTCCTGTGAATACTGAGGAAAAGTGGAATAATTCCAAGGACAGTTCCAGTGGCTACCAAGTAAAAACCCCAATGAAGCCAAGGTGGTGCATATGGATGTCAAAGTTTTATGGAAAAATTGAGTTTAATCCCATAAAACATGCAATAATTAAAACTATATTTCAGGGGAAAAAAAAATTACTTGTGGATTTGTTTTTTGTTTAACCAATACTCCACTACTGTTGTATATAAAGGTATAAATGCTTTTGTAAAATATTCACTACAGAAATATGTGATTTACATTAGCAGAAACTCAGTTATCTATAGATTATATCTTTAGAGCCCCCACAATTATTTCATTCCAAGTCCACAACTCTGTTAACAAAATCAAAATGTTACTGTTTTACAAGCAGCAAAATAATTCAGTTTGACAGAGATGAAGAGCCCCTCAGCTTTCTGACTGATAAACTTATGTGGTTACTGCTACTATGACAAAAATGTTCTTTTTTCTTTACAAAGCCCTTCTGCTGCTGTGGGAATTTGCTTGCTTGCTCTTGGATTTCCTCCCTGGTGCAAGAGCTTTTCTGCCCAGGATGGGCTGGGATGTAAGGAAGTCATAGAAAGATCCAGTCATGTCCCACTTTTGGACAACAATGAAGCTGGAATAAAGATGGAAAACCAAAAATGGTGAGGCAGGAAGTTGATACAAGAGGGAAAAGGGAATATGACAATTCAACACTGAAATTTATTTTGTCTTTTTGCAGAGACAGCATTCAGGAGACTGTTCCAGGCAGAGCCTGGGAGTTCAGAGAAGGGAAAAAGGAAAACAAACCAAAAGAAAAGCAATCCAAAATTTGCACTGAGAAATGCCATTGAGATAAGGCTTTTTATTTCCTGTACTACTGTATTCCCTGAGATTTAACTATCCAGGGCACAGCTACTGCAGAGTAACTAAAAGAAGAACAGACACCATGCCAGCTTTGTAGGAACAGCAGACAGGCACAGGGCTTTGACCAATGTCAATGCCAGATCAATTGTGGAAGCTGTGTGAGTAACAAAGCTTGAGAAATAGTAACATCACATCTTTGAACGGCTAAAAAAATCCATTTGTGGCAATTAACAGGCAGTTAATAAGTGGCTCTGGTGCCAAGAAGGATTAAGAGCAGATAACCAGTCTTTGGAGGGAAATGCCACCAATTCAGGCTCTCTGCCAGGGGAGCTTGTGCCTCAGAGTGACACAACACAACCTTATGGTGACAACACCCAAAGCAGCAGAAAATTCCCAAGCCAGATAGAATAGTCTGAGTCCAAAAGATGCACCAAAAGCACACAGATCCTTCACAACTAATATTTAGAACCCCTTAACAGAAGCAAGGCCCTCTCAGGGTTTCAGCTATACAGATATCTTAACTTTGGTGCAAACACCATCAAGAATTGAGATATTGACCTGGTTATGTGATTATTATTCATTAAATAAAGATAAGTAATTTGAATTTGTGTAAATGTACACACCACAAAGGGTGACACCCAAGTGATTGTTGAACAGAAAGGTTGAATGGAGAGACATGAACCACCCTCATCCTTCCAGTAACCCTGATGACATCAAAAAGGCTGAGCAGAGCCAATATTCAGCACCAGCCTGGGGCTGGGGAGAGGAGCACACTGAGAAAAGGAATTTTCTGTACAGGCCTGAGTCTCCAAAGGAGTCTTGTCATTACAGGGACAGAAAAAATCTCTGAAAAAGGACAATTATCAGCTAGCACAGTTTCCTGCACCAAATAAAATCCATACTGCTCTAGGAAAGCACCTTATTGAGGCTGTATCAAATCCTGGATCAAGAGTTCTGTAAGTTCAAGGACACCAGAATGAGGAATAAAAGTATGGACAGTTGCAAAGAAAGCATTTCCCAAAGCATGGAGTATGAACAGCCAGCTAAAGATTTGACCTTGGGCCTAAAATATCCAAAAGCACATGGAAATTACAACAAAATGTAACCAGGGAAACATGAAAATCCCAGACTTGGGCAAGATGTAGCCTGACACACAGGGCAGTGATGGACCAAGGCTGACCCAAGTGGATCAAACCTGTGGAGCATCACCAAGTTCCACAGCAGCAGCCTGTGCTGGACCCTGTGTGAGATGACATTCACAGGACACCTGGAGATGACAGGAATTACAAGGTGATGAGCTCTAATACAAAATGAGATTTCCAGAATAGCAAAGAGGATGGTTGCTTTGAAGAACTGCAGGACCTTAGGAGACTGAGTGTCTGGGCAGTGAAAGGAGATGGGAAATTCAAGTTGAATAAACTTGTGGTTAATGAGAAAATTATTCTAGTTTTATATATTTACTAATGGTTCTGTCTAGAGCAGAATGAGATATTGACACTATTAAAATAAAGTTAAAAAAAAAATCAAAAAAACCCAAGAAACCTTTGGAGAAAGAAAGAAAGTTCATTATCCCAGAAAGAGCATTTGTCCAGTCTAATGCAAGGACAGCCATGCAAGGTCAGCCAGAGCTTGAGAAGTGCCCAGTGGCTGCCCCAAGCAGGAAAAGTATCCTGTGCCACTGCCTTAGGACTCTCTTCTCACCTCCCTTTGGGCCCCATGACTGCAGCAGGTGCTCTGCACATTACCAGAGTACATGTGGAGTATGAATGGCCTCTGCCACGAAACCTTCTCCTCTCTGCATCTTTGAGGCACATGGGATGTCTGTCACTGGAGAAAAAAGCAAACCCACGTTCCACAACTGTGTGACAGCTCCCAGGGAATGTCTGGAGGCAGGTTTGGGGCAGACTGTATGTAGGAATAAACACTTTCCCCCAGATCTTCACAGTTTTGCTCCTGCAGAGCAAGCCAAACTTTGCTCTGCTGTGCCATGAATATTCATGGCCATTCAGGGGGATGGCTGACAGACATCCATCTCCAGTGCCTCATGTTTCCTTCACTGGCTGAGCCTCCTCAAGGCCCAGGGAAAGGACTGCAGCTGCTCTGAACACAGCACTCATGGAGCATCTCTCCTCAGAGTGGTTCAGGTCAGGAGGTGGAGGAGCAATTAGGGGACCAACACCAGGGAAGGAAACAGCAATGCACCCAAACAACACTCTTGGATCACAGCCAAATTCCCTCACTGTCTGGTGTTCCTCACAGCACTCACATCCAAAAAGTGGGAGATCCAAAAAGCCAGCCTGGCTTGTGCCCAAGCAGAAGGAGCTGGGTCCCACAAGCAGAGAGGCCAATCCCTCTCCCTCGGGACACCCCAGCCCCTCCACGCCCCTGTCCCCAGCCTTGGCAGGTTAAAACTGAATGACTACAGAAGAAGCAAGATGTTCCTTTTGATCCAGAGCCGTCCTGCCCAAGCACAGCTGCCAAGAGAAAAGCCTGTGTGCCTGCCCAGGTGAGGTGTGATCAACTGTGGGCACAAAGCACAGGTGGCAAAGCTGAACACAGGCACTGCAGCACTGGCTGTGCTCTGCTGAGATAACCCAGTGAGAAGGAAACCTGAATCAAGCCTCAGCCAAGCAGAAAATATCCTGCTCTGAAGCATCATCCCAGAAGAGATTTTATTATATTCTGCAGAAGAATAGCAGATAAACCCAGACTGTGCTGCCTGGTGCTGGTTTGTAGAGCATGAAGGGTGCTTGGTGCTTGTCGTGATGAAGATGCAAAATGCCTCCTAAAATGAGGAAAAAGGAGATTCCTGCATCCAGAGGATGCTGCTTTTGCCACCTCTCAGCTCCCACACACAAAAGCATGACTACAATATTGCACATCATGGCTTTGAAAGGGTAGAAAATTGAGAGATTTTCCACTGTCCTGCCATTAGAAAGAATTTTTGTTAGTTTGGGCCTAGAGATGCCAGTTTAAATAAATGATTGGTCCTGAAAGTCTCTCTGTACTCACTGAGGTGGGCTCTGAGCTCGTTGTGAGGTGTCAAGGAGCATCCCTGTTACTGTGGACAGAGGCTGCCCAAGCCTCCTTTACAGGACAATCATCTCTGAAAGCCCATTTGGCTCCAGTCCTGTCCACATAAATCTTTCCAAGGGGAAAATTCCCAGCTGCTCTTCCAAAAACTTCTAGGTCTTAAAAAGGCAAAGATGAAACAACACAGCAGTGCCTGGCCCTGGCTGAGACAAAAACACTGCTGTGCCTGCAGAAAGCTCTCCTGTGTAAGGGGATACAAATACCAAACAAACCCTGAGGTGATTCTTATTTTAAGAGTGAAATCAGCCTAATTACTGAGATGAGGGGGCATCTCTGGAGCTGCACCCTGTTCTCCCAGAGCAAAATCACCCAAGTGCAGGACCAGCCCCTCCTCAGCTTTCCCCTGTGCAGAGTTACAAATACAGACCAAGCTTTCCTGTGCTTCAGAGGATCTGATTCCACCCACCTGGGCACATCCTCACCCAAGGGAAGTCACACCAGACTCTTCCAAGGGAGAATGACAGAAACTGAAGGACTGTAATTTCCTTTCTTTTGTGAATCCAAAGCTGATGTTCAGTACCCAGAGCTGCTGCTGTATGACCCATCATGAAAACGAAGTCATTTTCATAGTTCCCTGCTTTCCTAGATGTAGACTTTCATCTTTAAACATGATCTATATTCTTTGTTCCTAACTACAAGACTTACTTGCCTTCACTGAAGCAAACACTTTGAATAAATCCACTTCAAGCAGTCCCAATCACTTTGTATAACTGACTTTTCTAGCACTTTTTGTGTCAAATGCAGATTTATTTTTTTCCACTAACAAAATGATTAGAAGATTGGGATAAAAGAGATGAATTCCCCAAACACTACTAAGAAATCTTTTTAGGTTTTATTTATTTTTTTCCCCTAATACTTTTAGGAATATCCATTTTCACACAAACACCAAAAAAAAAGAGGTTCCTATGAAGAACAGAATGTATAATTTTATGTGAATCACCCCATGGCCATGACCATTTGTTTGGCCTGAGCTGGCAGAGAACACAATTACACTTGAAAACATTGTCATTTACAAAGAGTTACAATTAATTAATTTGTCTTATCAAGTGTAGTGCTGTGTGATGAAGAGGAACAGCAGAAATGACCTGAGAAATGACCTGAGAGGCAACAGAAGGTGGAGGGAAGAAAATGAAAAATTTTAAATTAAAACTGGATTTTGCAGCAGCCACAAAAGGACCTGGCAAAAATATACCAGGTACAGGGACATGAGATTCCTGCCATGTCCTGTCAGGAACTCCAGGGGTGTCTAAAGATCCTAATTAGGTGGACTAAAGCAGGTGCCATGCTGCCTCTGCCTCTGAGAATGCCCAGACCGAGGGGAACGATGCTGCTCCACTGAGCAACACAACAAAAGTGTCTGTGGATGGGTGTGCTTGGGAAAAACACTCCCACAGCTAAATCTCAGAGAGTTTGTCAGTCTGAGCTCCCAGAAAAGTCTTGTTGTTGTTTGGTTTAAGTCCCTAAGCACTATTTCCCAGATCAAAATCAAAGGAGAAGTCAAAGCAAGTCTCTACAGTCAGTTCATGTCCATGGGATTTACTGTTCTTCATCTGAATAAGACTGAATGAAGTCTGAGAAGAATATTAGAGACCACAGGCTGGTGTGTGCTGGCTCATGAAAAATGAGCAGCTCATTAATTCCAGGCACTGTGTCCATCCCAACCCCACCCCAGATGCAGGAATGCAGATCTGGGCTGCACAGGGATCAGCAGAGGAGCCAGGAGAAGGGATGGAGCAGCACAAAGCTCAGTGCTCAGGTCCACTCTGATGGTGACAACAAGTGACAGAACACACAACACAGAGTTCAATACAAAACACATTTTGCCCAGCACTGTGGTTAATTAAATTTTTCTTGCTAAAAGGAAAACTAAATATCAATGGCTTGAATTGAAATGCACAATGAAATTCTACCACCATGATTTTCAGGGTACTTTGATATTTAAAGTATGAAAAGCCCTCTAAAATACACTTAAAACACGTCCAAAAAAATCCACAAGTGAACAGAGGAAACAACAAGAAAGCAAAAGAACCCTGCAAACAAATATTTTTATGCCTATGAAAAGTGTTCTCTGAAAGTAGAATACTCACAATGAGTGGTGAATAAAAAGATCCCCAAAACTCGAACCCTATTTTTGGAGAGGTTTTTTTTGACTATTTACTATTTTTGATTATTTTTCAATTTACTATTCTAATACATATAAAATTAGGAAAATAGGTTAAAAAACTCCCCTTACTCTGTATCAATGAGCACACCTTACAACAGCTTGCTTGATAGTCCAAAGCACAATCTCAAAGAAGAATTTATCATTTTTGCACCTCTAAGATTTATAATCAAGTTTGTGATTTGCATATTCCTGGTCTGGATGGTCAGAGGGTTTGAGATCCATTCAGAGACATTCTTTGATGCACATCTCACCTTAAAGGGATTTTCAAAAGCTTGGGTCCAATATTAGACTCCAGCCTTGAGATTTGAGAAGGTTTTATTACCACCAGCAGAGCATTTCTCAGTGCTGTGGTTGGTAACCTGATCTGGGGACACCCTCTCAGAAAGATGAACAAAACTGATTTTTTTTCTTTTCCCTGCAAGATATTTTGCAGTCTGTTCACATGCTGATGTGTCTGTGGATGAACACCAGTGACCCACAGATTGAAAAGCTGACTGAGGGATAATGTTGTAATTCAAAGTCTAATTCAGTGTGATGACTTTAGGTATTTTTAAATTTATTTTCTTAATTGAAAAAAAAATAGAGAGAGCAGTTTGTTTCCAGTAAGTCAGGAAACATTTTGGTATTTTCAAGAACTAACATACCTGTGGTAGTTGATGTGCTAAGGATATTCCATATTGTTAATATTGGTGATGATTCTGTATTATTGTTAATATTGTCCCAGCAGCAGGGAACGACTCTTGAGCTTTTTGTAGCACTATTTTGCCAGAGATAAAGAAGCCTTTTATATTACTTCTTGCACTGCACAGGTTCTGTAACTTCCACATATCCCAGTTAAGTCTATGAAACTGCACACCTTAAAACCCTTTGCATGGACACAAATGCTGCAGCTTGGGCTGAACACATGAGTGAAAAACCACAGAATTCCTTCAGTGTGAGCTGCAATATTCTGTTGCAACTCACAGTGCAGTTTCCAGCTGCAGGGCCAAGCCCACCTCTGCAGCTCTGGTTTGCTGGGACAGAGAGCCCTGTTTGCTAAGGCACCAGCAAACACTTACTGTGCAGGTACTGGGAGATGCTGATGGTCCACTCCTCTGGTGAGCTGCCAGCTCTGGAGATCCTGGAGCACCTGAGCTGGCTGGAGAGGTCTCTGGACTCGATCCAGCACAGGGAGTCCTCTCTGGAGCTGGAGTCCAGGGTCACCACTGCAGCTCCCTTCACAGGGCTCCACGCAGACATTTTGCTGCCGTTAAGGTACAAAACCTCAATTGTTTCAGGGCTTGCAATCAGAAGAAGAGGAGGTCTGTCAGCAGGCTCTGAAAACAAAGAGTTTAAAGGATTAACAGGCTGTATATCTCATATTTATCTTTTAGGTTTTAATGTAGTTTTTAATGTTCTTACCTTGTTTTGAGGTATGTAATAAATTGGTTTTGTTTTTATTTCCATAACTATTGTATATTCCCAATTATTAGTCTATTTTACCCTGCTGTTCTAATGGTTCACATCATTAAAGAAAATTAATTACCCCAGCCCCACAGCCTCTGTTTAATTCCAAGTATCATTATTACAACATTTTTCATGCCTAAGACATAAAGTGAAATACAACTTATGCAAATTATCTCCATCCAGATTACTGCTATTTCAAAAAGAATGAAGGCCAGGAGAACCTGGATGACTCGAAATGTTGTAGGGTGCTTTTCATATGCTCTTATCTGTAAAAATAGACAAAATCTGAGGAGTGGGTGCTGCTCAGAGAAGTTATAACCAACCTAACCAAAAATCCAGTGCACTGAAACCTTAAAGCATAGAAATGCTGCAGTTTCAGGCAGATGTGAAAAATGTTTGTGTTGCCACGCCAGGGGCTCTCACCCCAATGTAATCTGCTTGTTTTCAAAGGAATGCATCAATGTTTGAACACTGCATTGACATGCAGCACTTTCAATCAACATTCCACCTAATGGAGATCTCAAATTTTCACTAAGCAGTTCCAGATGTCTAAATGGTGAAAAAAAAAGGCATAAATAAAAGGATTTGACTTTTATGTACTTCATCAGCAGGTCTGATTAAAGAGAAAAATATACTTCAGTGAGTACAGTGCTCAGGGTTCTCAAAGCCACAGCAGTAGGTGTTCTGTTCTTTGCTAATATCTGTTTTTATTTAAAGATCTTGCTTGCTGATTTTTTTTTTAATTATTTTATTTAGTCATATAAAAAACTTCATTTCTATAACGCTTCAGCATGTATTCTTTCTAATGTGGATTTCATTTACTCCTTTTTTGTCTTTCTAATTCCATAATGTGTATTTGGTCTTTTCACACATCTTGGCCCTCTCCAGTAAATCCCATGGGAACATTTGTAAATCCACACTTCTGTAGCGTTACTTTTGGAATTTACTGCCTGTCCTCATCATCCTCACATTCCCTTCCACCCATCCATCAGTCAGACCCAAGCATTATTTTTCCTTCAGTTGCAGAAGATGCCTGAGAACTGCAGGGATTGAATTTCTTCGTGAAACAATCCCTTGTAGCGTAAACCATGAGTGAAACTCTCGAATCTTGTTTGTTTTTTCCCTTTCCACAAGAGGAGGCACTGTGGGGGGGTCTCACGAAGCAATTTCTGTTTGAAATCTGCCAGGTAAGTCCCTTTGCAGTCACTGTCTGTAAATCTTTCTTTCCCCCTGTTCTTAGCAACTTTTGCTACCCTTGAGAAAAAAGCCAGGCTTAAGGACTTCTGTCCCTGTCACCCACTCACCCCAGCCTGCCCAGACTGCTACAAAAGGAGTGTTTCCATCTGCATCCTGCTGAGTCTGGGCATCTCTTTTTACAAACAACAGCTCTGCGCTCAGCTTCTCTCTCCCCACAAGATAATACCACTGCCTACTTCTGATTCAGTCACTCTCTTCCCAACTACCAGCAGTGTGAAAAGACCTTTATTATGATTTTTTGCTCTCAAACTTGGTGTTAAGCCGGATATTTCCACACTCTGCAATATCTAAAGGCTCAAAGGGAAGGCAGCTCACGGGAGCTGTTTGCGGTTCCAAAGCCCCCGGCTGCTTTAGGGCTGCTGGAGAGAACAGGATCTGTTTTGCACTGCTTGGAAGTGACCTATTGAAACCTGGAACGAGGGTTTAATACCTCCCTAAACTCCAGAGAAAGGTTATATTTTGGTATTAGGGTCTAAGACATAAGGGAATTCTTAAAAGGAATTAACTTCAAACCTCTCGAGCAGCGTTGTAATCAAACCTGGCTGCAAAGGTCTCGTGGCACTGCCAAGAGCTCTGCTCAGCAGGCACCATTACCCATTAAAAATACAGAAACTGGATTGCTGAGCTTGAAATAGTCTTTTTAAAGCATAAATACATTAAATAATTCAATGGATTATATCAGTTAATCGTGATTTTTCACAGTAGGATGGATTATCTGCTTCCTTCAGTGTTGCTCAGAGAAAGGCTGATTTCATAATTGGAACAATATGATACATTAATGATAAAACTGTACCAAAATATTAAAATTTCATATAAAAAATATATAAATCAGCTTCCTGTATAGAATAATGCAGATGAAAACCAGGAGATACTAAAAAAAAACCCATGTCATTGCTCTCACAAAAACTGCTTGTCTGTTCCTCCAAAACAGATTCTACGAAGCTTAAAAGTTTAAGGGACAGATTTAGGGTGAGTTCCAGTGAGCTGAGAGCAGCTTTTCAAACAAGTGGACTTCATGAGTGTTATTTTTTCCCAAGTTTTGTTGGTTTTGGGGTTTTTTTTCCAATTTATAGGAAAGATAAGAAGTAAATAGCTCTTTAATCCAGGGAAGTTTTATGATTCCTCCTTCTTGACTAAAACGAAAGCATCTTCCTTTGAATTATATTTAAGATTGAGTAGTGGAAAAGATGAAAGACTTGCATTTCCCTCCTACCTGATCTTGTCTAAAATACAGATCAATAAGTGATGCTACAACAAATCAGAAACAAAGGTGTTTTCCACTGCCAACAGCACTTCTCATCTGAAAAAAACCCTTAGAAAATCTAGCACTTTCTATTTTTCCACCACAATTATATGAAATACATAAGCCCCAGAATTCAGTGTTTACAAGCAGCTTAAATCCTCTTTTCCTGGGGTATGCACTGTAAATCTTATGGACTTTGCTGTCACCAATATTGTATAAAAATCTGAAAAAAATACTGAGCAGTCCAATTTTATTTTGATGTTGGTTTTGATGTTTAACCATAATGGACCTCACAAAGCGGTTTTTTATTTCTGAAGTCTGAAAACTTAATTTGGCTGGATTTTACAAGAAAATTGTGTTGTCAGATCAGCTCACTGGGGCTGATTTTTTCTCTAAATGTTAGAAAAAAATTTCTTTAGTCATTATCAGGTCATCCCACCTTATCTATGTGACAAATGTTTCTTACCACGCAGCATTTCTTTCTGGATTTGCTTTGGAGATATAAAACATACCAGAAACTTTGTAAAACAGATGAATTTCTTTTTCTTAGCTAGATAGTCCCAATTCTGTAATTTTCTTTCCTTAAATACTCTTCTCATCACATGCAGACCTTGCAATTTAGGCATAAAAACTTGGTAAACAAGGAAGTTCTAAAACTCTGTTCCGCAAAGCTGTGTTTTGTTTCATTTTCACCTCAGAAGAAACCATTAACTGCTTTTTTATTCATAAAAGAAAATATGGTTAAAAAGTCTGGGAAAAAGCCCCATGGTGAGCCCCCAGCTGTTTTGATACCCACTTTAGCATCCTTCCCAAAGGGAATGTGCAGCTAAAAGCTTTCAGCTCCAGAGTTATTTAATTGTGCCGAGGAAGAAAATGCAGGATTTAATGAGGGGGAGCCCTCCCCACCTTCCCAGCCGAGCCTGAGGGGCAGAGAGGAGCAGCTTTGAGGAGTTTGCTGCTGCTTCTGCCACCCCAGGTGTGCAGGAGCTGCTTGAGTGGGGCAGCCCTGGGGCCCGGGGAGCTGCAGGGTCACCGCGCTGTCCCCAGCACGGGTGGGGCTCCCGGGGCAGCGGCACCTGCTCGGCACCTCCTGCAGCTCCTGCAGCTCCTGCAACCTCTGCAGCTCCTGCACCTCCTGCAACCTCTGCAGCTCCTGCAGCTCCTGCAGCTCCTGCAGCTCCTGAACTTCCTGCCCCTTCTGCAGCTCCTGCATCTCCTGCACCTCCTGCAGCTCCTGTAGGTCCTGAACTTCCTGCAGCTCCTGCAGCTCCTGCACCTTCTGCACCTCCTGCAACTTCTGCATCTTCTGCAGCTCCTGCAACCTCTGCACCTCCTGTACCTCCTGCAGCTCCTGCACCTCCTGCAACTTCTGCACCTCCTGAACCTCCTGCAACTTCTGCATCTTCTGCAGCTCCTGCACCTTCTGCACCTTCTGCAGCTCCTGCACCTTCTGCACCTCCTGCAGCTCCTGCACCTCCTGCAGCTCCTGAACTTCCTGAACCTCTTGCAGCTCCTGCATCTTCTGCACCTCCTGAACCTCCTGCACCTTCTGCACCTCCTGCAGCTCCTGAACCTCCCGCACCTCCTGCATCTCCTGCGCCTCCTGCACCTCACTGCTCTTCAATATTCAGAAGCCTCCCAGTTTATTTCCAGAGCCAGCTGGGATGGGGAGGTTTGGTGTTTGGAGTGTGCCGTGTCCAGGGTCTCAGAGGATGGCAGCTCTCACTGGGAGCAGATCTGCTGCTATTAACATTGAAAGCTCCCCAGAAAGCCCCACCTACACCTCTAGTGCTGCTTCTTCTCTCTCACAGCTTTTACACACAGAGCTGAATATTCCTCAGCTCATTTTCTTCATCTGTTTGACAACTGCTTTTGCCAAATGTAGACAAAGCAGAGAGGTTGCTCTTTTTCCATCCTTATTTGCTTTAGGTTCTTTAAGGACAAAAATTGATAAATTCTCTAACTGCTGGTTGTTTGGTTTTTTTTTTCCTTAGACACCTTTTTTTTTTCCCCTTGGATTCTGTTCCTCTGATCCAAAGCTACCTTGGGTTTACACAAAAAAACAGTGTTACTCATTAGTAACATTCATTTCTGTGCACCACCACGATCCTGGTTTGTATTGTCCTACAGGGTTTCTCTGATTAATGAGTTGATTTCTTTCTGAAAATAACAAAAAAAGTGAAAACTACTGCCAAAGAAACGTGATAAAGTAGTAAAAAATACAGAAAAGTTCCTTATTAATGTGATTTGTTTTATCTTGACACCAACAGCTCACTACAATGCTCAGTTGTTACTCAGTTTTCTGTGTGTGGAAAGGGAAACTAAAAGGGTCATCTCAAGCCCAGTACTGGCACCATGAGGATTTCCTGATCTAGAATTGCATTATTGATTTTCATGTAGTGGAGAAAGAAGAATAACAAATTATTTTTACTTTGCATGGGCTTTCTTATCTCAGAAGACTTCACTGTGGTTTTTTTTGTTTTTTTTTTTTAAAGTTCTCATGTACAAATTAAGAAAAAAACAGTACAAGCAGGGAAATACTCTAACTCCTAGAGGTGATCAAGGAAGGACATATTTGGTAATGCTCTTTAGGTGAGGAAGTCTCAAAACAATCAGCAGACCTATTTTCTGATAGCAAAATAGTTACAAAAATGAAGACTTAAAAATACGTACAACAAACATGACTTCATACTCAGCTGCATATGCTTCAGCACTGTGGATGCTGAAGAATTCCTTAAGGAACTTTTTTTGGGTTTTAATATAAAAGTATTGTTAATTCATTATGCTGAATAAGAAAACACTGTGTACTATATTGCCTCATTAAGCACAATTGACTAATTTCCTCAAATACCCAATCCGCTATAAGTAATGAAAACATGCACTAAGCAACAAAAAGCCTCGTGTGAATATGCATATCAAATTCACCTCTTGGGATAATGCAAGGACAAAGCAATCTCATGTCTTTTTTCATCCTAAGGGTACAATTACCTCATGATCATTTCCCCTGTCTCCATTGTCTTCCCAGAGTAAATAGCCTTTTTTGTTTGTGTGAGGAAAATCTTTGATTTATTTATGAACAGGGAAACTGGGACCTCTTTTAATCTTGGCTGAATTGCGTATTTTGCTTTAATTAATAATATCCAGATAATAATTTTTATATTTCCCTTAGAGTATTGTCTTAATAAGTGATTTTTTTTTCCTAAGCTTATTGTCTAGCTCTTTGTAGTAGAGTGAAGGAAAGTTCACCTCACCTGTGTTCAGCTCTGTCTTTTCATATCAATCCTCTAGGTCCAAACCACAAGATGTTTTAAGGAAGGTAAAAAGGTGGTAAAACTTACTATTTTTGGCCTTGCAGGACTTGTTATCGGGCTGAAGCACATAACCCTCCACACAGCTGCAGGTGTAGGATCCATCTGTATTTACACACATCTGGCTACAGCTTCCATACATGTCACATTCATTCAGATCTAAAAGGACATTAACAACATTTAGTTTAGGGATTAGGGAAAAAACAAACAAACAAAAATTCAATGAAATTGAGAATTCTAAGAGAGACATTTAAGTCATGAAGTCATTTTGGTGTGAGGCTTCTCAAACCATGAATTTAGCAGGGATGTTGGCTGTTGAAATCACTTGAGTAGCCAAAAAGAAGGGCAGGAGTTTTCAAGTTCAACAGCTCTTAATTTTGAAAGATAAAATCTTCATTATTTCAAGTAGCCTCCAATGTCTACATCATGTTAGGGAGACGTTTGGGTCCTTGTTAGTACTAGAGATCACCAGTTATCAGACTTGATGAATGGAGCAACATTTCAGGAGAGGAAATAATTGATTATCCTTCTCAACCTATTTATGCTGGCAATGTCTTACAGTTCCTTAAATGAGCTGTCACCACTTCTCCATTAAACCACCATCCAACATCAAAAACTATATACTCCTCTAATAAATATAAAGAACATTTTTCTCAACTAGGGTGTATAAGGATAATGCCATAAAATCAAGATATGCTATTTAACAGTGGTTGAGGGTTTAAGTAATAAATTGACATTCTAAAAAACTCAGTGTTTAAATTATTTCCTGAGATATATTTTTAATCACAGAATGTGACAGCGATAGAGTGAAGGAACTTATAATAAATTACATTTATGAAGAATCCGGCTCAGTACTTTAGTTGGAGAGAGGAGTGATTGGTAGTGAGCACATCCATACGGCCATAGAACTCCAACATGATTATTAATAGAGAAAAAATAAAGCAAGAAACAAATAAATACCTGGACAGAGATTGAAGAAGTCATATATTTCAAAAATGGAAGAAAAGGGTCTACAATTTAAGTCTACAGTTTCAGTCTACAATTAATTACTCCAAAGTAACGTTCCCAACTAAGCTGGATGACCTTGGGAGGGTTCATTTATCAAATTCTAATCTAGGTGTGACTTTATGGCCATGAGGTGAAACACTGCAAGTTTTACAGGCTCTCCTGGTGGGTGGGGAGGTGTGGAGAGAGAGCAGCTCACTCAACTGAGCTGCAGCTCCAGAACTCCTCCAGTCCAGCTGATCCTTCACTAACTCCACGAGAGCTACTGCTGGGGCACAGGAGCAGCAGAGCCTCAGGAGGGAGGTCCTGACTCTCATTTTTAGGGATGCTCTTTCCCATTCCCCGCCCCAAAATCCCATGTTTATCCCTGACCAGCGCCTTTGAAGAAGGCTGAGGAGGTGATGGTGCTGCCCAGCAGCTCCCTGGCCCTGACAGCCAAGGGGAGCCAGGACTGCTGGGTGTTGGTGTTGGAGAGATTTGCTCGTTCACCTGCGCAGCTCCTCCCGTCGCCGCCGGTCTGGTACCCATCCCCGCAGTAGCAGCGGGTGCCGTTCCTGGCGATGGCACATTTGTGCTGGCAGTTCATCTGCTGGCACCTGGGCAGCAGCTCTGTGAACAGCACCAGAGAGAGGAGTTACTCAAGGCTTGTGTCATTCCTAAGTCACAAACTTCAGAAATGTTCAGATATATTGAAGTGCAGGTCTCAGCAAGGAAGCGCCACCACCGTTTTCATTCGCTGGAAATATAAAAAACTCGTTATGAAAATTGCATTTCAGCAAGTTAAACGTTAGAAATCAGCATTTTACTTCTATCAAAAGTTGCTCAAAAGTTTATTATTGAGGTGTACTGTTGCTCTGCTTAAACATCCATTTTTTTGCACATTAGTCATAACTATTATTTGGGAAAAAACCAAAACCAAACCTGAAGTGGTTACAGTTACGAAAACAACCAAGATTATGAGAAATGTTTCAACATCTATGTCTTTAATATTCCACATACCAATTGATTTTCTAACTTTCAAAGCTTGTTTAGATGTACTGATACACATGAAACCTTCACACCAAACAGTGGGAATATTCTGTCTCAATAATTTAACACTGGACACATATTGCTGGATAAAAAGCAGACATTATATGTGTCATTACTTCTGACATCCTTCACAGAATCTACTTAAATGCACACCATCAGCACAAGGCACGATGCTAACAACCTGAAGAAATCTTGTAGAACCACAGATTGCAACGTTTTCCAGCATGAAACAGCACAAACCAAATAAAAACTGCTCCAACCCTTCCCAGCCTCAAGCTGTGTGCCGTGTTTCAATAATTTTGCTGATCAAAAAACCCCAGTATTTTAATGAACAACATTTTTTTTTCCCTCCAGGAAAATGAAAAAAGGACTGAGAAACTCAGCTTAAGGAGGTGCTCTGAGGGTATTTTTCAAACCTATGCAGATGGATCAGAAAATAGCCTGCAAATGGGCAGAGAAATTTCTGCTACAGGGCTTGCTTTAAGTAACTGGGTATGACCTAAGGAAAAAGAGAAATCTGTATTTTAATATGTGAACACTTTTAATCCGTCTGATCATTATTCATCGAGTTCTCCTTGGGAGTAGAATGAACATGAATATGAAGAAGAGTCTCTATCAGCATCTGAGCCCTGAAGCTTCCATTCTGCAACGACTGCCGCTGTCAAAATAAAGCTGAAATTTTGGGAGAGAAGCGGATGTGGCTGGCACACAAAGTTACCACTTATTCTAATGCAACTCTTCTGAAAAGAAAGTGGATTCACACAATTATCTCAGGGCATTCCCTAGAATTCTGCATGCCACACAATCTACAGACTGCCTAGAGGCCGATACACCACACACTGTCTAAATCTGACCATTTGCCCAGCGGTTTCTGGTAAATTTCTCCATCTTTTGGGCTTCTGTTCATAGGAAGATATTTTTTTTGGCTGTAGCTGGCTTTCTTGGCTTCCTGTCCCTATTACAGTCCTTAAATTTGCTGTACCTTTCCAAGAACAAGTCCCACCCAGAAGTTAAACAGGGGAACTTCCCTAAAGGTACCCTGAAATGGTTCTGCATGCTGAGGTGCAGAGCTGGAACCACACAAGGTGGCAACTGTTTATTTAATATATATTTATTTAATATTTAATATATGTCTATCTGAACACAATCAACACATACATCTCATTTTCTAAGCAAACATGGATCAACCATCATTTTCCACCCATAATTTCTTCCTCCAATATTTGTCTGATGCTCCTTCCGGATGAGAACTGTTTGACTCACAAACAGGGTTTGGTTTGTTTGCACTCTCTCCTTAATGGATGGAGACAGGCAGCAGCTTGAACCAAAATAGTGGGACCTGCACACAGCCAGGAAAGCTGGAGGCCAGCAACAATAAATGGGCAGGTGAGGTCCATTATGGGAAAATTAATAAAAAAACCTCAGTCTATCTGCAACAAATAACTGTTGCATTTCATTGATTTTAAGTTGTTGAAGTATCATGTTTTGCTTTTAACAGCAAAATGGTTTAATTTACCCTACAACAGGTATTAAAAGATACTTTGACAAGGGTATGTAGAGGGAGAAGAAGAGGGGATGGCTTTAAACTGAAAGGGGATAGGTTTAGATTAGATGTGGGGAAGAATTTCTTCCCTGTGAGGGTGGGGAGGCCCTGGCACAGGGTGCCCAGAGAAGCTGTGGCTGCCCCTGGATCCCTGGAAGCGTCCAAAGCCAGGTTGGATGGGGCTTGGAGCACCCTGGGACAGTGGAAAGTGTCCCTGCCCATGGCAGGGGGTGGAACTGGATGATCTTTAAGGTCCCTCCAAATCCAAACCATTCCAGGGTTCTCTGAGAACTGAAGGGCTGTGGATAGAACAGGAATCCACTTCCTTCTCTTACACAGCTCCTTACATTCACTTTTTGGTGAATACTGTCTGAGCCTATTGATCAGTGAATGAAATCATTACAAATTTGTTTTCTCAAAAGATGTGTTACAATGCCCCCTGTCCAAGACCAGGGAAAACCAAAACATCTTCTCTCATTTTAGCCAGCTAGGAAAAGGAGCAGCCATCCCTCACCTCAAGTTTCACACTAAAACTGCTGCTAACTGGAGGGCAACAGCAGCCAGACAGGAATTGTTCAAATCCACCACACAGCCCCACAAAACCATTAAAGAACCACTGTTGGCATCTGATTTTGACTTCAAACTAACATCTTCCTCTCTCCCCTAATTTATTCATTATATCATTTCAAATGTATTTTGTTTTCTTATTGTGACAGACACTTTCTGGCCCCAGAAATTTTTGCTCTGTTGCTGATCTGCTAACCCTGCCAGGGGAACCCATCAGTGAAAAAGCAAAAAATACAGTGACAATTAAGGCTAAGGATAGAATATAACAAAATAGAATAAAATAGAGTAGATTAGGAAAGAATATCTCATTTGGAAGGGACTTACAATGATCATTTTGTCCAACTGCCTGAGCCCTTTAGGACTGACCAAGAGTTAGGACACGTTATTAAGGCCACTGCCAGATGCCTTCAATAAATAAAACATTAAACAGTAAAAAAGCAAATGTATTTTCTACCTTACAATCCAGTTTGTAATAGCTGTAATACCGATCCTGAAAACCTCTGGAAGAAAACAGAGTTTGGCTGCCTCTGGCAATGTCTGAAATATTGAAGGACAAGCTATGGAAGGCAGTGTATACATTTAAGGCTCGGTGAGATTTGTAACAGGTTTCTTGGGAAGTGAGGAGGCAAAGAAAAATCATGAAGCAGAACACTGATATTTTTAATGCTCCAGATAGGACATTTAAAGAGATAAAAGCCAGGGACTGTCATTTCTTGTCTTTTCTAAAATTCTGCACCCACTTTGATCTCCCTTTCTCAGCGAGAACTGGTTTACAAAGTACACAGGCAGTGAAGAATGAGCATCACTGAGCTTTCCACTTTTATCACAGCTACAGAAACCTCTGAATTTGTCAAAGCATGGTATTTCTGCTGCAAGATTTAAAGGAAGGAGCTGCACTGAAGGAAACAACAGGAGAGAGCTTTACAGCTTTGTGGCAGACCCACAGTTCAAGACAAGGAGCCGCAGAGCAAGCCGTGAGCTTTGCAGAAATACGGGTGGCAGAGGCAGCTGTGAGTGTCTTTAGGATGATCTATTTCCCCCAAGCCCAGGGAGCAGTGACAATTCATCCAACTCTGATTTAGGTCATTTTGTTCAGTGTTTTCTTTCTTCCACAGGAGACGTGAAGGGCAGCATTTTTCACTTCCCTACGTCTCCATGAACTCTCTGAAGTTGTGATCCAACAAAAGCCACCCTGCTTTCTCAAAGACACCTATGCCAATCTTACACTTCCTGACTTTCATACTGCTGTAACTGCAGGCATCTGGTCCCACAGGAGAGCAGGCAGTCAGGCAAGGATGCTGCTGATCTCATCTCCCCTGCAGTGCTGCCCCTCTGACAGTGACTCAGAGGAGCTGTAGCTTCCCGGACAAACTGCTCCCACAGGAACTCACCACAATGAAATCCTGCTTCACTTATTCCTTCTGTGTTCACTGAAACATGCTGCTTATCATACTTCATTCAAGATGAATGATAGAAGGAACTAACTTCTCCTGAAAGGCTTTTTAATGAAAGGTTTAAGCAATTGATCTGACTATCCTCTTTGTCAGCTCCTCCTGAGCCGACGTGAGGTTCCAAAAGGTTCACACCAGGTTCTCACGCTCAGATGTTTTGGCTGTTTCTATTAACAGGAAAAGGAATTCAGTTTGCAGTTTCTTAATACTGAATTTATTTCTTTGGGGGCTATTGAGAATTGTCAAAAAGAGTAGAATAGGATTTACCAATATACCTGTTAGCTTTGCCTTACCTGAGAGGAAAAACAACCAAGGCCAGGTTGGATGGGCCCTGAGAAATCTCATCCAGTGGAAGGTGTCCCAGGCCTTGGCAGGGTGGTGTGGATTGGAATGAGAGGATCTTTAAAGTCTCTTCCAACCCAAACCTTTCTGTGATTCTATATGAACTCATTAATTGTATTCTCAGCACTAATCTCTCAATAAGACCAACAAGTCAGCACTATGAAACAGTCATGGAGAGGGTGAATATTGGAATTTTTGGGAATGGCTTGATGAGGTTCTAACTTCATGAGTGAAATCCCAGGACTGAGATAATATTCTGGTAGAATGTCTACCAGAAGAAAGGCTTCTTTTCACTTTTTTCAATCTCATTGCCAATCTAACAAACCCAAAGCCTAATTCTGCTTTACTACAACAGGCTTAATTTCCTCTTTTCTTTAAATCACGTTTAATTGTTTCAAGAGGATGTGACAGGAACTGTCCTGTCTCCTCAGAAAGCAGTGAATCAACATCTAGCACAGAGCAGAGACACCCGCTGAGCCTCTACCNAAATGTATTTAGCTGCCATTATTTCGGAACCTCTTGCATAATAATAATAATAATAATAATAATAATAATAGTAAAAAAGCCTTTTGGCTGCAGTGGGTTCCCAATTATGTTTCCTAAGTACATTTGTAACACATAAATCCTGCCCTGCTCTTTTTGAAATGACAATATATGCTGAAGAATGCTGACAACCTTTCAGTACTCTGAATTAAAATTTACTGATTATGTAATGTTGGTAAACATCAATAACACAGAGCTGGTGCAAATGAAACAAACTGGCTGAAGTTTACACGTTCAAAGTGCCAGACAATACACCAGGGGAATAAAAACAGAGCTTCTGTTGTCAGTTCAGGGCTTCCCAATTTGAAGCAACAAAGGATCCTTGTCACATAGTTCATCAGAGAGTGACCATGAGCTCCCAGTGCAACTGGGAGAAAGGGAAATGCAGCACTGAGAGCACTGGAAAAGCATTTCCCACACAGAAAGCCTTGGTGTCAAGCCCAGGATGCTCCTGAGTGCTTTCCTTCAGGGAGGCAGCTGCTTGCAGCTGTGCACACCCCGATGGATGTGTGGAGAATAAACTCAGCCTGCAGCAGAATCACAGCCTGAGGGATTAGCAGGGGAATGGAGAGCTGCAATCTGAGGGGAGACTGAAAGTTTTTGTCTTGATTGGTGCCAGGGGATGAAAATGAAGAGGAATTATGACTGCTGTCTATGAATATATCAGAGGATCAACAGTGGGGAAAGAGACAATTTAAACTAAAGGGCTATTGGCAGAAGTACAAATGAGTATAAATTGCCCATTAATAAATTCTGGCTGAAAATGAGAAGGTTCTTAGCTATTACCATAATCAGGTTCTGGAACTCCTCTTTGAGTGGGAACAGCAGGGACAGAATAAAAGTGCTTGCTTTTGACATGGATCATGATAGACCAACAAAAACCAGCATATGGAAAGGGCCCTGAAACACCATTTACATGACCCAGGTGGTTCCTTCACTGTGTTCCTCAAACAACACACTACCTGATACTAAAACACAATTTTTCATTATGGAACTAAGATTAATCCCTTTTTCCCTTGTCTCTGAAATATACCCAAAGGAAAACTTAGGGGAGCTTGTTACTGGACTATTCTTCTAATTGAACTCCATGCATTCTCTTTTTTCCTCTTAAAATATTCATATTCTTTTCAGCACCTTTGTGTTTCATAAATTTACTTGATCTTATCTCTGTGTCATTCAGTTTTTGTGATTCAATATTCATACCCTGATGTCTAGACTATTCTTATCACACCTATGCTATAAGCCTTATTTTTCTTTTCTGGTTTATGTTTTGAGTTTTTGAAGTACCATCCTTTCACAAATTAGACTTTGCTGTAATCTACCCTAAGATTTTGTTTGTTTGGTATTGTTGATGCTAGAGACACAACAGAAAGCTCCATGGATTGCTTCTCTGGCAGAAAAGGGTGGCTTGATTGATAGAATTCAGTTGCTGGATTGAAATAATGCAGCATATTTTTATCTTATATTTGTTGGTCATTTTATTAGTTTTTAATATCTTACCATACAAGAAAAATGACACAACTGCAATGAACTCTGTCAGATACCTCAGCCCATAACTCTGTCATGGTAGAATCACCACAGAAAAAGAGACATGGAAATCAGAGATCAGGTTCATGACCCCACAGCCCTGCCGTGGGTGACCTCCCTCAAATTCAGCAGAGCAGCACAAAGAGTCAAATTAAATATGCTGGGTTTTTATCAGCTCCTAGAATTAACCATCCATCCAGAAAAATAAACTGGGATATGTTAAAGTCTCAGGCATTTACAGTTCAAGTCTGCAGCCAGCCCCAGCTGCCCTGCCCCAGGATCCCTCAGGCAGTGCAGGATTTCTCACAGTTCACACACAGAGTCATCAGACCCCAGAATGACAAATTAAAACTCTGCATCCTCAACCCTGAGACCAAGCTAAAGCAAATCTTCAGCCCTTGGTATACCTGCAAGCCTTTTCCTTCTAACAGCTGGGATGTCTAAGTTAGGACTGCTCTTAGGTAATTCCATGTGCTCAAACTCCTGAGAGCAGAATCTCTACCCAAGGCTTGAGTGTTACAATAATATTTTTAAGACAGAGGAAGAGAAATGATGCTTGAGGATGGTGCTTTAGGAACCAGGCTGCTCCTAAATTTCCATAAAATAGTTACTGGATTAAATGAATTACCAAAGTTCCAGTCTTTCTTATTACTTTAATCATCAGGCCACTGAGCCCTTTTCCCAGCAGCATGGATTCAGCCTGGGAACACCTGATGCAGCAACTGGTGCATGCAGTGGGGGAAAGGCTGATGGGCTGTGATGTGTGAACACCCCTGAGGCTCAAGAAACACCTGGGAGTCCTGGTCCTCCCTCCTAAACAACTGCTGTGAGGACAATGCTGTCATGTAAAGGCTGAGCAGCAGATTTTTGTCATGCTGGTTAGAACTTATTTCTAAAAAACAAAAACCTTAATACACTGTGCCTGAGCTCAGCCCCATCAATGGGAGAACCTGGCCTGTTGCACCAAGAGATGCAGGAAATTTTACTTGGGAATGAGCAGCCCAAGGCAGGCACTTCTGAGCAATGGAAATGTCACAAATTTACCTGTTGTAGCCTCTATTGTATCTTTCCACACATCACTGTCTACATGTTGGCAATCAGTTGCTGAACAACTTAATTTGTTATTTTAAATAGACATTACAACGTGTTTGTCTGTTTTATGATTACAGGAAAATTACATATCTTGTTTAATCTGCTTGTCAGTCTGCACATAACCAGAAGTGTCTCACTGTGATTATTGTTCAGTGAAAATGGGCATGTCTTGCTGAGTAAGTTCAGGCTGCTTCTGAGTAACAAGATATTATTTAGAAAAGACAGAGGTTTTGTTTTTTTTTTATTTTGGGTGTTTTTTTGTTTATTTGTTTGGGGTTTTTTTGTTTGTTTGTTTGTTCTTTTCCAGTAATTTCCAACATATTGGAGTCAGAGAGAAGAAGGAATGTTGCAGGAAAAAAATGAAAACCAAAGGTTAAATAAGCAAATAAAACCTTCCATAACATTCCTCATTCAGCACTTTCTTTCATACTTGAGTACAACCATCTTCAAAATATTCCTTAACAGTATCTCCCTACCCAGTTCATGGATAAATTTATTTTTCAAGGATGTACTATTGAAATTTCTGCCTGCCTAAATCTTGACCTACAATATTTGGCTGAGCTTCAAAACAATTTGTTTTATGTGGTGTTCTTCAACCATAGCATCACACAACATTTTAAAAGATGAGATCAGCAGGTAGGAGGCATGGAGAGAAATATCAGCTTCACCCGTGGAAATGGCTCATTATCCTGACCTTTTGCTGTTTTAGTTATACCTTGGCTGCCACACACAAGCATAAACTAAAGAAAAGTTCACATGGGAAATAACAAACTGGGGAAATGATTTCATGACTGAAGAGAGTAATGTATCTGCTTTTTAACCTGGATACAGGATATAAATTCAAAAGAATAGCTATGAGAAGAATACACATTTATTTAAGTTTATATAAACCAGTTTATATTTTTAGGCATTTTCATGGTATAGGATACACGTTCACTGAGGTACAGATAATAATCATTAAATTAAGTGTGTCTAATGAGATATGGAGCCTGACAACACTGCACATGTTAATAGGCCAGAGATGAAATCAGGGAGTGCCAAAGTTTGTGAAAGGTGACCATGAGTGGCAGAATGGAAAACTACAGAGAGGCCCAGAAGTCAACAGGAACAGATCACCTGGGCTCTTTAATAATCTGGATTTAGTTGTATAAAATGTATTTCCAGCAGGCAGAGCCCAGCATGGCAGTGCCACGTTCTCTTTGTGTGGCACACCAAGATGTCTTGGTCCTCTTGTGGAAAACCAATTTTCAGAGGTAAAAAGTTCAGACTCTCTCTTTGTTCTGTTGCCTCATTTAGTGCTGTAGCTATAATGATGCAACAGAGCTGGGAAGGGTGTGGAACTTTTAAAAAGAGAGGCCAAAAGATTATTCATTTTCTTCTATTGATACTTAGAGGGGTGAAGGAAGGAAAAAAAAAAGAAAGAAAAAACCAAAAAACACCTTGGCAATTTTATTTACTTTGCTTGGTTCACAGTTATGTGGAAAAACATAATTAAATCATTCCAAAATCACAAAAGACACCTATAATAGCTTTTTCCAACGCCCAATTTCATGCCTTTTCATGGAAATAGTACCTCAGAAATTGCTTCTCTTCGTGAACACAACTACACTTGACAGATAAAATCCTCAAAAAATTGCCAAGCAGAAACCTCAGGCTCATGAGGCAGAGCCTTCCTGGAAACTCAGACAAGGACTTGGAATCAATTACAGAAATAACAGCAGGTTCCAGAGAACCAAACATGAGATTCAGCAAGTGAACGTTGTTCATGTGCAAACTAAACCCAGCGAAGGATAACAGAAAGGACTTCAAGTTAGAAGCAAATTAAAAACTGGTAGGGAGGAGAAATTATACTGGAGAAGTAAAATTCTTATTCATCTGGGGACTGTGTTTTCTTCCTGGGAGACAGATGTGTACTCCTGGACTGGGGCAGAGGCTACAGTGAGTGACACACTCCCTCACAAGCTGAAGAGGCTGAACATTTAAATGTTTTCCTGCAGCAAGCAGGGTGGAGTTGGGGTTGACTTCTGGAGAGTGTTTGTGCAGTTGGAAGTGCACAGCTCATGACAAATTCTACTTAAAGCTGCATATTGCTGCTGGTGCCTGGAAAGACTCACAGCTGCCAGTCCTGAAGTGCTGTTGGCAGCGTTTTCCTGGTCATTCCTCACTCCTGGGTGTCACCATCTCCCAAGGTGTGTCAGTGTGCACAAGTGTCCAGGGCAGCCAGGGAATGGGAACCACCCAATCCCAAAGCCTAGGAAGTCACTGTGGCTCAAAGCTGCTGTCCCAGTGTCTGGCAGGACACACACAGTTTCACATTTGGTGATTTGATCTCACCTGGCACCCAGCTGGGATTGCAAAGCAACAACTTCTCTGCAAGCACCAAATTTAGAGCAGGAGCTGAGAACATGACCAGCAATAACACTGCAAGTGATGGGAACAGTGGCTGCCATCTCATCTTCCCTCACTGCATTTCCTATATTTTACCCAACCAATAATGAGCCTTTAGCCTTTGGCAATGTGTGACTGATTCAGTGTTTGAAGGCAGCAGAAGGCCAAGATCTGCTTTTCATTCATTTCTTCATCCAGCTGAGAGCCAGAGACCTACTCAGGGCATCCTTACTGTCCATGCATGTTGTTGCCATAGTCACACATAATATATGCAGGAAACCTTAATTTTACTGAATATTTTACACAGGAAGACAAAATTTGGTATTTTTTTCATTGAAAGTTCCCCAGTTGTTGTTTCAGGATTTTTATTTTTTTTTGCAAAACACTTCAAGTCTCTAGAGCCCCAAATAAAACCCTTCCCTTTTCCCATCCTATAAATCAAAGGTGAGCAGGAAATTCCAGTGATGAATCATTTCAGCCACCTGTAGCTTTTATGATCGAGTGCAGTTATAGTTTTATGTATCTGCATGTACCTTTGCATGTAAAGGGAAAGAAAAATGCAGCTTTTCACAGATGTCATTTACACATTTTATTAGTGGCCATAATGTAAATAAATGTCATCCCTGCATCCTGCCCCTTGCTTCATTCTCCAGGCCACAAGCAGAAAAGGCTGAGAAATAAGTTAATAAAACATGATGATTTTCAGAGCCAATTTCAGCATTCCAGAGCCTGAGATTACTGGAGGCACAGCTGCAAAGGATAACACTGAAAATGAGAGACTTAGGTGATGTGCTTTGAAGGTTGAAGGGCACCACAAAGATCAGCCCAATTTCCAGCTCCTGAGAATTAATATGGAATTGCCATGGTATTTACACAAGGGCTTCATGTATTACTTCAACATTCAGCTACGACATTCTGGCACATCAAAAGTTAACCTGGCTCTTCCCTGGCTTCTCAGGGCAGAGAAAAGCAAAAGGAGAGGAGGAAAAAAAAAAATCTGCTTCTAATTTTTTGGTTTTCCAGCATCTTTTTCTAAATCTTCTGATTATTTCAGGGAACAGTCCAACTGTGCCAGGGGCTGGGCTTAAGCCAATGATACAGTTTTGGTGTGGTCACTGCTTCTCTCAAATGCTGTTTTGAGATATTCTCTCCACAAAGTGCAGCAAACTTCTAGCATGGTGTAGCTTTTCACAATTTCATCACCTAGAAACTCAGGAGAGGCTGTAACTGCAGCTGCTCTTGGCTCATTCCAAATTTGGCAGAGAACCTCATTATTTCCTCCTTAAAGATCTATTAAGCTCCACCCATGTAGGGCTCAGTAGGCAAAGCCACCTATATGCAAATTATGAAGTTTATCAACAAATGCACAACCTTACTTTATATTTGTAGCTAATTTTTTACATCTCAGCATTAAATTTTGAGAAATTAGGACTACTGGGACATAAAATTATTCAGTATAAGACTGTACTATTACCATTATTTCAATAATGTTATCTGTGTATTGAATATAAGGAAAATCTAGATTTACAGTTAACAGTTATAAATAACTATTTTCTACCATTTTTTTTTTCAGGCAGAAATATTGTTAAATACCTTTAATTATGTATATATGTTCATTCTATTCTATTTATTAAATACAGAGTAAATACTGTGTAATATATAGTTAAAGGTGTTTTTTAAAGACTTAAGCTACAGAGTTCTCCTACCTAGTATTAATATCAGAAGTTACTCATCAGAAGGTAAAGATCTTACTTCTTGGAAAAATGAGGAAAAAATTAATTTACTGCTCTGTAAAGGCTTCTGACAGGAGACTGCTTTCAGCATGTAAACTTTGTGTGCCATTTCAAGAACTTGCATAAAGAATTGTGGTTTTACCCTCTTAAAACACAATTTTGAAATTGATCAAAATGCCTCTTTATCATTTTCTCTTGTGTAGTCTTGACCAGATAAAGAACAAGAAGAAACCCTTCCTCCTGAATCACAGCTCTTTGATGGTGAGTTCCTGGCCATGCAGTCAGAGAATTCCAGAGCAGCTTTTACCACTAAAACCCACAAAGATTCCCTGGAAGAGCTCCTTGAATGCAGGGAGCCTTTTACAGCTGTGGAACATCTTAGGCTGGGATTAGATGTTCTGTGCTGCTTGACTCGGTAGCAGAACCTCTCAGAGGATGCTCACACTTCAAAGAGACTTTTTCTCCACAGGGAGAAGAACCATTTCTAGAAAATCCAATCACACTGAGAGCTGGAACAGTCATTACAAGAAATGCACAGTTAGAAAATCACCATTTTTTCCCTGAAAAGTGATGCTAAAATAAAAACATCTTGTCTACAATATTTTATATTATTGCTACTGGACTTGTGCCTGGAAGATGGTGCTGTTTATATAGTTGTGATAGCTACATCCTTAGGTGTGAAGAGACACACTCAAACAGGTTTATGAAACATCACTGAAACAAACTTAGGGCTTAATTATCTTCTTGCTATTCCCTGCTACCAGTAAAAGCTTAAGCATACACAAAGTTAAAGATGAAAGGGGAGTAGCCAAAAAAAAAAAAAAAAAAAAAAAAGAAAAAGAAAAAAAAGGAAAAAAAAAAGAAAAAAGGTAATTTATTTATTAAATGAATTTTAAGAAAAGCCATTAAGTACCTAAATATCAGAATGATCTGTAAAGCAAACAATCTGAATGTATGATTACTGTGAAAATAAAGAGGCAGTTAAAGAGGGAGTGAGTTAGAATGGTTGCAGGATAATGAAATTCTTCATGTAGAAAACAGAAAATGAAAATTATATTGGGAAAGCATTTGTAGCAACAGCTAAATTTACATGTGTACACTTCACCTTCACTTTTCCTAATAACTAAAATATAATAACTCTACTCTGATTTAGGAAAAAAAAAAAAAAAAAAAAAAAAACCTTGCTTTCTTCTGCAAAGGCTATTAGCATATATATATATATATTAATTTATTTGGATTTTGCCCTGTTTGGACATGTCTTTTTGATATCTCCTAAGCTTTGAATTTTGCTCCATGCTCCTCGTTTCCCTCCTTCCACCACATTACCAAACTCTCTCCATTCTGAGCACGTTCAATTATTCCCAAAAAAGCACCATTTTCTCCCAAACTTCTGCACTGTTCTCAGGCCAGCAAACAGAATAAAGGACACCAGAAACAAAAGGCTTTTCTTTCAACTGCCTCTAAAAGACAGGGCATGTCCAACAAAAAGAAATATACACAATATTTGCATAACTGTGAAAAAAAATAATTCCACTACCACATTTTAAAGAGGAGAGGTTTCAGAAGGCAAAATTGTTATTTTGCAGCATTTTTCCTTTCTTCTTTCTGTCAATGAGGTTGTAGGACAAGTCAGATTAGAAAATTCATTATTGAAAACTCCTCACTGTTACCTGACTACACCTGCACAATTAACTGAAATATTCAATATGCATTAAATCTAAGATGTATTTTTTTTTGTTTCAGGCTTTCATGCCTCCTGTGGGTGAACTGCAGCCACACCTGCTGCTGGCCTCCCTCTGGCAGCTGTGGGACCACATCCCCTCAAGGCAGCATCCCACTGAAAGGTTCCCTCCTGCCATCCTCTGCAGCTTTGCAAATGGCACAGTTTTCACGAATTTAATCAGATTTTTTCTGTGTATGTGCCAGTGGCATTTCAGAGCCATGAGGAGACAGCAGCTCCCATTTCCCACAGCAGCTCTTTCACAGTCCTTCCACACATCTCTCCCCAGACTCAGAAGAAGGACAAATCAAGCAGCTTTCAGTGGTTACACTTGAGCTCAAAAGCAGCTTTGGTTCTTTCTTCTGTGCAGTGTTACTGCACATGTTTGTACAAATGTGCTGCACACACTTTCAACAGGAGAAAAGAAAATTGATTGTGTGGTAACAAGGAAAAGTTGATGATTTGCTATTCCAATTTTGGTGCTAAGTTGCTTTTTCAGCTCAGTCATGTTTCTGTTTCCTGAAGTGATCCATTTTCAGAAGCATACATTGGGAATCATTGTTATCAATCTGATAACAGACCCAGAGTTTAGGGGAATGCAGGAGATCAGAAGAGGAGTCTGCATTAGGCACACATCCACCATTTCCTTCTTTCCACAGTTATCCTCACTGTGGCTTTTGTACTTGTGATAGTCCAACTTAAAGTAATACTTAAAATATCTGGAGAAAATCCTGCATCTCTGTCCCACTAAGGCATCCTCTAAGGACCTGTTACAAAGTGATGCCATCACTGAGCCCCCCTCTGCACCCCAGAGTGTAACTCCAGATCTGTGGTACAACATATGGTGTGGCTGTACCCTGTGAAAGCAGCAGCTTCTACTCTAATGAGATGAATTTTGAATTTACATAAATTCAGCCATACATATTTAACACACAGTTCCAGAGCTCCTTCCCAAGCCTGACTGCCTCATGCAAAGTCAGCCTTACACTTGCCTGACGTAGCTTGCAACATCCAAGGGATCCTAAGCCAGAACACAGCCCAGAAAATTGTGTGTATCCTCACAGTCACATCCAGTTTCAAGTGATGTCCTTTAAGTGGCTGATGAATGGACATTATTATAAAGATGTCTACAAGACAAGTCTATTGGAGGATCCTGAATAAAATAAAGACTTCAAATACCATTAAAGTTAATGAATTAGGTCAAGGCAGGTAATTTATCACCTGTCTGAATTGGAATCCAATCTGCAGCATCCTTTAAAAGAAGACACATTCAAATGAGGTGGTGTTCTCAGGAAAGTTCATAGTGAAGATAATCATAATTTAAATGAGAAAATGCCTGCATAGTTTTTTGCAAAGTCTGACAAGGGATTCTGTGCAAAAGCAGCATGGTAAGCAAAAGCAAATTTCCTCAAATTAATTTGACCTTGATGAAAGGAACATATTTTTATCAATCAGACTTAACAAATATTGACTTCAGGCATTAACCGAAGACATACATAAACATTCAGGTTGTTGAAACAGTTGTCAAGTTCGTTTTCCTTCTGAAATCACAGTTTGCTGATGAAGATCAAACTGAACTTAACCTCTTAAAAAAACCTGTGGTGCCTCATAAAGCAAAAGTCAGATGGATTGGTCTTTGCTGCCTATCAACTGCTAAAAAAAGATGTGTCACACAGGCAGACTGAAACCTGGGGCCCGAGTGCTGTCTAGGATACACAGAGAAATGACATTGGTGGAACTGTACCCACACTGGGCACTGTGCCATGGCCCATCCTCCTTCAGCAGCACCAGCTGGAGGCTCTGAGGGCACTTTTGCTCCTGAGTCCCCTTCGCCAGGGAGGTCTCGTTTCCATGGGAAGGCCAGCAAAGCAGCTTGCTTCAAGGAGCATGTTAAGGGTCACCAAGCAGAGGACTTGCCTAAGAAAAGACTAACACACAATGTTTAATTTTCAAAATCTGAAAGATGAAAAAAAGAAATGTTTTAATGGTGCTTTGCATTCTCTGCTCACAGTGGAGGAGGGAGGGGAGGAGAGCGGCTCGTGTACAACGGTGCTGTCTTCTTTTCTTCTTTCAAGTCACTCTAACAGAATTTGAATGAAGAATCAACTCTCACCCTGGGAGGAGGAACAAGATTCTCAAAAAATCTGCAGAGAGCCTGGGCACTCAGTGAGCAGGCACAGGTCTGTCCTGCCAAGAGGGGCACGAATTCCAGGCTCAGGCTGGGTGTCCCTGCAGGAAACACTCCCTGCTCAAGGGCACCAACAGCTCCTCCCTCCTCTGAGCCCCAAACCTGCTCTGACCTGTCAGATTCCCTGGGAGAAGGTGAGAGCAGGGACCACAGCGACAGCCTAGCGTTTGCAAACATTCCGTGAGACGAGCGCGAGTCTGGGCTTGAGTACAGAAAGGCTTTTTCTGCACCACACTATTCAGGCATCTATTCTGTGTCATATCCAGCCTTCACCAAAGAAACACCTTGAGGCATTTCATGGCTGTGTTGACATTTCAATTATGCTGCATTTAAATAGATTTTGTTGTGCTGAGTCTTATGTCTTGCTAAAATACTTGCCTTTCTAAAAATAGAGTTAGAGAGTTATTTACTAAGGTAAATTCTGACGGGGAATGTACCAAGGAAGCAGCAAAGCAGAAAGTCACAGTATTTGCCTCCCCTTGTTAAAAATTCTTTCTGTCTCTCCATTTTTCATCTGCTCCATGACTGGAGGCTGTGCACAGAGAACACTGTAAAAAGACAGAAGCAGAGCTCCGTAAGGAATCTTCACAACGGATTTCGCAGGAGGAATGGCAAAAGAAGCTTTCTTTTCTCCTAGAACTGGCTGTAACATGAGCTGGAGATCAGCCTACCTGCTGGAGTGGCCAAAAAGGGACCAGGCCAACAGAAGAAATCTGTGAAGAGCCCGGGAATGAAAGGCTGTAAGTAACTCCGGGAGCCACTCAGCCAACCAAGTGCGCCAATACTTTTCCCTCAAATATTCCCGAAGCTTATAGGAAGCAATAGAAGCAAAGAACTGCCAGATAAAAATTGCCTCCATAATTTAGCAGCCTGTCTGTAATGACTGACTTCTCCACAAGCCATGGAAATGTCAAAGCCTCTGCTAGCAGAGTTTGCAGAGCTCCCTTAAACGGCTCGTGCGCAGCGAGCCCTCGGGAACCCGCGGGTTCCCGGAACACGGAACAGCTTCACACCCTTTGAAGGAAGAAGAAAAACTAAGAGTCAGTTAAGTTTTATCACTGTCTCCTCTTCCACCTATTCCTGGCTCAGGAAAGTGACAGTTGGCTAATTCCAGACTATCTAGGTATAAAGGTTTTTTTTTTTTTTTCTAGCACAGGCTGTGCCTCTCTGCTGCTTTAGCTGTTCTGCAAGTGACAAATGTTACAGAGCCTGAATATTTCCCTACATGTATATTTAAGATTTGTACTAACTGCTGTTTATCCAGAGAAAGTAATGGCTTTGAATCCTGATGAAAATTATAGCATGATACAGGCCAAGTTCTTACTGAATCTGGTTTTATGAGAAAGAATAAAACAAGTGCAGAGCTCTTCAGCAAGTTATACTGCTCACTTTTTTCATACACCTAGAAATATTTGAGGCAGTGTGAAGGTGATCTCTGGAGGATATATCCAATACCCACTGTTACCCTTACAATCCCATGCTGGAACATCATTGCCAAAAATAGCCTCCTAAAGGTGACACTTGTATAAAAGATGTCACAAGTTGCAGCAAGAGCCTTAGGAGTATGTAAGCCACCTTCACAGTGCCACTGCACATGTACTCCATGCATTTTCCTTTTCCTATTTTACAGGAAGTTTTTAGGTTTGGAGCTTTTTTTTTTTTT
>VZRX01012856.1:34242-47154 GCA_013398075.1 Notiomystis cincta
GCAGTAGAAAACCCTCATTATTATATGAATGTTCTACAGAACAGTGGGTTTAATCAAAAAAAGGAATCTGGAAGCCAAAGTGTAAGTGACCACTTTGTATATTCACAAGGGAAAGAAAGCAGCTATTGCAACAACAAAAAAGTAATTTAATAAAAGAAGCAAAAATAAAACCATTCCACTCACAGCTTCACATGAAACAGGTAATGAACAGATGCTAGCACAGGTACTTGTGCAAAGATTTTCATCTGTGTTCATTTTTAGAGGTCACAATATGTAAAAGGATTTACACACATGGCTTTGGGTGATCAGTGCAGAGATGCTTTTCACCTTTCCCCAAACCATTCATGCACTGACTCAAACAGAGGAGACAGTGCAGGAAGACTTGAAAAATCCTTTGGAAAATTCCCTGGCAGCTGGCTGTGCTCAGCCCATGCTGGATGTTTCTGCACAGGCAGTTCCCATCTCTAAGCTGCTCGTACAGAGTGTGGCAGCTCCTGACAGCACCAAAACCTGCCCAAAAACCAGGAGTGACAACCTACAGCTTCCTGGAGACTTCTCCTGGCCCAGCACAGACATCAGCACAGCAGTGAGACAGTTGGAAGCCACATTAGACACTTCTTCAAAGTATCAACACCATCATTTGATTTTTATTGCAGCACCTCCCAAAATCTGCCTTTTCACTACAGTGACCACTCCTGTCTGCACTGACTTGTCCTTCTCAGCACAGCTGAGGCTCCACACCTGATTCAGATTTTGAGGAATAATATCTCTCTACTGGTGAAATCCTATGGAATATTTATACAGAAAATGCTTATTATTATTCAGGTGACATAAAAGCTGTTGTGGGACCTAGAAGCGATGCTAATTTTAGGTCATATTTCCAACAGCAGTGAGCAGCTTCTTTTATTTTATATTTTATTTCACTTTCACTTGCTCTACTTGTCACTGCAGTAGGTGATTCAGGTACAGGATGCAGATGAGCTGCAGGATATTAGCTGCTGGTATAAGAAATATTTCCACAGTTTTACTACAATGCTTCAGACTCATTTCACATACACAACCATTAAGAGAAAATATGAGGGGAAAAAAAAAACAACCCTGAATGGTTAAATTAATAAAAAAGAAATTGTGCAAATTAGGTAGGATCAGCATATCCCACCTCCTATGCTTTTTGCAGAGAGAGAAATACAATTTTTTAATAGCTTTTAGTACAACTAAGGAAATATAATACTTTTAAAAAAAGCTTGAAGAAAATAGTCAAGAAACAGAAATTTTATCTTTCCCTCGAACACAATTTGTTCCATTATTCAAACAAAACTCTGATCCTACTAGAAGTCCCCCTCCCCAATCAAATTGTAGGGTAGGTTTTTTTGAGATAATGGAAACATTTATTAAAAATAAATAAGCAACCATGCAACCTAGGAGTTTTTTTGTTCTACACTGATTTAAGCTTAGGGCAGTTAATAATGACTAGCTTTTGGGGAAAACAGAAAAAAAAAAAAATCACAACCTAAGCATGAAGAAGGATTTACACACACCCCCTTGATTTGGATGCTAAGAATGATTAAAGTTAATGATGATCAAGTTCTTTGCTTCTGACATGGCTGGTTTGCAAACAAAATGTACAGATTGTTGTGAGAGGATGCAAACACAAGGCAAAGAGAAAACACCCCACTGGTTGTGCAGGTGGATTTATCTCCACACTCTGCTGAAATGCTGAGGGATTCAAACCACTCCTGTTCACTCTGAAGCCAGACTGCCACAGTTCTTGTGCCTTCCAGACCTGGGGGTGTGATGTTGTTAGCAATGCTCTGTCCCAAAAGGAATACAGGGGAAGTCTACTGCTCCCCCTTCAACAGGTTATGGAAAGGCCTTGTAAGATTTGGGCTCCCACAATATTTTACTGAAAAGGCACATAATCCTACAGTTCCTTCCTCTTGGCAGAGCAAGTCTTGTCTCTAAAAAGCACAGCAAGCCTCATAGCTACACAGATATGGAAATGCATGGTAAAGAATTACATTTACTTTACCACTCCATCTACTTCTCCTAATACACCTACACTACATTGCTACTACCACTTGTGACTGCACTGATCCACCCAGTTGTAGGGAAGGAGACCTTGGTTTACCTCTGGGATTCACCCTAAAATATTTAAACAAATTGCTAATCATCGTGGTAGTTTTGACTCCTAGCAGTAAGGAAAAAATGAAAAGGAAAGTCGATTTCCTTGTAAGAATGAAGTAGAGTATCAAGCAGAGATGTACCAAAATTCAGGCTTCATCCTTTAAAAGCAAACCCAGGTCTTCATTGCAATATAAATGAGAACAAAACTGGGATTATACTTGGATCAAAGGACTGGTAACAAGACTCCCAATTAAAATTACACCAGCAAAATCCAGCAATGTGTCCACCAGTAAGAAATCCAATTGTTCTGCTGCCCCTGGGTGCCTACCAGGATCAGCTGTCAGAAAAATATAACCACATCCAAAACTATTTCCAAAAATTCGTACGGAGAACTTCTAAGGGACCCACATTACTTTTCCTAACTTTTTACAAAGTGTCATGTTCTCTGAAGTGCTTTTATTAGTGCATTCAGGGTTTTAATAAATTGAGAGACCATCCAAGATCAGAGATTTACTTTCTTTCAAGCAACACCTCCAAAAACCCTTCCAACATTCAGAAGTTCAAACCAAATGCTGACTATCACAGTGTGCTCTTCCTGCCCTGAATATTTCAAATTCAGTTTTCTAATGAAAATCTCCCATCAAACACATTTTTTTTCTTTCTTTTTTTTTTTTTTTTTTTTTTATTGACAATGGTGCGCTCCTCGGAACAAAGAGAACGACACCTCGAGAATAAGAAATGTGTACCTGCAACCCCTCCATATTTTACTGGTGACAAAAGTTCTCTGACTTCATGCTTTCTCCATACAAAAAAAACCTACAGGGAAAGCTGTGCCATTAAAATCATAGGAGAATCAAGAGTGCACTAAGAGCCCATTATTGCTGCTAATGAGGCTGATACCGCTGCGCCGAGTTGCTCTTTGGCGGCTGCTGCTCCACAATTGAGGCAGCCTGATGGACTCAGAGCCGATTGTCAAACACCCAGAAGGCAGCACAGGGAGGTCACGGGGCTCTGCAGCACCAGGCACGTGGGGAAGGCAGGAGAAGGAAGATTGTTTGGAAAATGAGGAGTATGCAAATGCCTCGTCTCTATATCAGCAGAGTTAAGTGTCTGTCGGAGGAAAGCTCTGCCGTTAAACCCCAGGATTGCTCCTGTGCTCCACAAGGTCTCTGCAGCCTGTTCCAACCTCCCTGACCACTGCAATGGAGCAGGAGCAGGACTCAAAGGAGCTTTCAGAGCACAGTGTCACCTGAGACAGGACACACAACCACAGCCACAGCCACAGCCACATCCACATCCACATCCACATCCACACCCACAGCCACATCCACAGCCACAGCCACATCCACAGCCACCCAACCTGTGCAGCCCAAAGTGAGCAGTTTGAAGTGTGACAGCCAGGACTCCACCTTTCCAGAGGGCACCCTTTGTTACAGGACTCAGGCAGGGCATCAGCCGCGCTTCATCTTCGCACGCAGGGAATTTACAGCGGCTCTCGGAAACGTCTCGGGGAATTCAAGGAACTCCCTACCAACTTCCAGGGTAAAGCAGTGCTGTCAATTCCTGCCTGGAGACACAAACCCATGCTGGGTGAAGGGAACCAGGGCTCTCACAGGCAGCAGGTGACCCGCTGTGCTCATAAACAGCACACACAAGGTGAATTAACCAACGGAGGTGTGGTCGTGTGAGCTCAGTGCTCCTGTTTTCATGGGAAAGGCAGGACAGGGCAAGTATTGCTGGGCCAGGCAGGTCACTGAACTAATATGATGGATTATTAGTACTATAAAAATATTGCTATTCATACCCAAAACACGACTCAAAACTGGGAAGAAAGAATCCATAAATGTCTAAATCTAAAGATACTGATGTCTCCCAGAATTCCAGAAATCCCTTCACCTCTAGTTATATACTCCACAATTAACAGGCACATATACATTGAAAAGCAAGTATTCATTAGCTAAACTTACTATTTAATTCCATAGTTAAATGGATTAACTTAATATTAAATTATTTAATTTAATTCTTTAAAGATGCAGGTATCAATAAAAATCTGTGGAAAAGTAACTGAAAACTGGTGAAAAAAAAAATCAAAAAACTAGTAGTACACCAAAAATCCCAAGTTAAGAGACCTGGTAAGATGACAATTACAGCTGAAAAATAAAAAAGCTAATGTATTTCCACAATCTCCCATCTCCTGCAAGAATTACTGTATCCTTCGATACAATCTCTTTTTTTCTTCCTTTAATGAAATGCCATTCAAAAGCCCTTCAAGAAGAACAACTGGCAGCAGCTGCAATATTCTTTAGATTTTTAAAAAGAGATGAGATGACCTGATTGAAAAATGCTGGTCAGTAACAATAGTTTTGTCCCATCTTTATTTTCTTTTTCCCCCAAAGGAGAAAAGTGCTCCCTGACAGAAAAGGGTGGGCACAAAGCGTGTTCTCCTAATCACTCAGAGGTAACAGGTCCCAGCTGAGCTCTACCAAGCAACAAGCTTTCTATTTTCTTTCAAAGAAAGGAAGGTAGACCTCATTTAGAGAATTTAGAAGTTGGATGATTTTTTTATTCCCCCTTGTGAATAGAAATGGCTGCAAAATAGGCTGAGTAATGCTGCAGCAGCTCTTCAGAGCCACACTGGGTTTATTGAGCAAGAGAAGAAGAACTTGGTACCTCTTCTGCAGGAAACAAACACCTGTGGACACCCAGGCTCTTCTCAAATTGGTCAGTACTCCTTATTCTACAGTAAGTTTTAATAAACCTGAATTCTGATCCATTTAGAAGTTATTTCTAATCTAATCAAAGATTTTTTTCAGAACAGATGAGAGATATCAGAGTTCCATCCCTGTTTCAAATACTATAATCTGCAAAGAAAAAGGGATAATAGATAATTTGGGCTGGTTTCCCTTGACCCTGACAAGAAATGACACAGAACACAGAGCCTGGGGTTTGTTTGGATTTCATTATTTAATGACTGGAGCCTGTCAGTCAGAGAGGAAATGTGTTAATAAAATCAGCTCAGGTGTGAGGGGGATTAGAACTCCTTTCTCTGTGTGGGACTGCAGTGGGCAAAGGTTATCATTGAGAATATTAAAACTAAAAGATGCTGATAAAACAGCTTAGCATGTTCAGCAGCTGCTGCACAAACACAATAATCATTTCCACCCTGAGCACAGAATCAATACTGAGAATTGCTTCCAAAAGCCTCCCAGGGTGTTCCCAATGTCACCAGGGAAGGTCCCAGCACCTCTCACTGCCCTCACCAACACCTCTTCTCACTCTGAAAACTCTACCTGGCACTCTGCTCTTCCTCATCTGCCCTGCTCCATCTCTCCATCCCACTGTTTGAACACAAGGGGGACCAGCAGAATTAATTATATCTTAGCTTACTGCATCTAAAAATAAAAAAAAAAAAANNNNTTTTTTTTTTTTCCCCCTTCCTTTTTTTTCCCCCACTTTCAATTTCATAAACAAAATCTTTGGCCAGTTTCTACTCCTCTCTCTAGCCTATGCAATTCATTAATTATTTTCTTTCAAAATTTTGCTTTCCAGTAAATAATTTGAATTTTTTTCTTAACTTTGTAAGCTTCAGTCCTTTGCAGTTACTAATGGAATTTCTAGGTCCTCTTGTTATTTTGTCTGAGTATTTTATTTTCGAGTGATAAAAAAAAATCTTTTAAAAAATAGTTATAAGATCTAGTAAAAATCTTTAAGACTGTTGGATAACTTTAAGTCTCTTCATATAACCACATCTTTTATCTTTTTATAGATTTTTGCTCTCCTGCATCTGAATCATGCTGCAAACAATGCACATGCAGTAAAGGAAATCAGGAAAATATTAAACAGAAATCCAATGTGAAGAACAACAGCCACTGCAGAAATAATGCAAGTTCTGATGATTAAGCTTCAATAACCTTTTAAAAAATGGAGAACATGTTCACTTGCTTGAACATCATTAACTCCAAGATCACATTAGAAGAGCTACACAAGAAATTATTGTTGAAGATACAACAGTGGTCCTGGAAAATGAGTAGAGATAAGGCAGGAAAGATGTTCTCTAGGAAGATCAAGTACACAATTTGAATTCTAGTGTGAAAACTTCTTGTTTTGGTCACTCTTCAGCTGATGCCATGCAAATTTATAGTTAAAGCAATGTTTATTGTTGGTGTAAATCTGCTTTTCCACACCTCTGCACTACTGAGTTTCTAAATCAGAGGTATAAAAAGGACAATTCCTCAGCCAGCAGCTTCCCTCTGTTAGGAAGTGTGCAGGCTCCTGAACTTTTACTGTCTCAGAGACTTTGAAAGCTCTGCATGGGACAGGCTCACCAGTCAAGGCAGACAGCCTGGCTTTCCCAAAACAGCTGTTAATTCCAATATTACTTTAGGAGATTAAAATTTAGATTGAAGTGTGTTTATTTTTCTCTCACAGAACTCCCTGTCCCTTATGGCTGGAATGAAAAAATGGCATTGACCATCCAGAAGAAAATGGAATATTCTTACAACCCTAAAAACACAAGGAGCTGGATGAGCCTGTGGAAAGAGGTTGAGATAGAGGTGGAGCAGGACTAGAAGGAAAGGAGATTTAGAGGACAAAAAGGACAACTTGAACAGTCAGAGGAGGAGTTTACAGATGTTTGTGCAATCAGAACCCCGTGGTGTGCTGATCCCTGCCCAGAGCCTGCTGAGAACATCAGACATCCCCAGGAATGCTCCCAGGAATCTGCACTGCCAGGATTCTGGGGGCTGGGGCAGTGGCAGTGCTGTGTGACAGCTGTGGTGCTCCTCTGGAGGGTCACAAAAGGCAGCCCTGAGCAGGGCTGGGGCTGAGGCTGAGCTCCCCAGAGCTGCAGAAAGCAAACAGCACCGAGCCCCACTCCTGCTTTGTCAGAGTCTCTGTGAGGACTGTCACTCATCCTGCTGAGAGCTCTTAGGGCCCCCATTCCCAGCTGCTATTGTTTTTTTTCCCTGGTATTTCAGGAACACCAAATGCCAAGTCTTTTCCTGCCTCCAAGGATCTCAATCCTTAACGTTAACGTTTTTCTGCACATTTCTTTTTTCCCTCTTTGGCTCGTGGTGCAGCTGCCTCTACCCAGACTCACGTCCTGCTTTTCTAACAACTTCTTTAGTTTCCATTCCTTTTATTGAGGAGCAGGATTTCCTTAAATATGGACATCCACATTTCACACTTACATGAAACCCTGGAACAAATAAAAATACCCATCCTACCCAAGAAGAGATGGGTGCTGAGACCCAGCTTTTACCAGGAAAAGCTGCTGCCTCTACAAGTTCCTCTTGGTCACTGGATTCCAAACCAAGAAGCCTAAATTACTAAATACTACAATAGATTATTTTATTTTAATATTTATTATTTAATTTTGATAGCTTTATTGTAAAGCTTTGTGTTTAATTGGTATCTAAGCTTAAAAGCCACACAGAAATATTCTTTAAAACTACTAAATACTCCCAAAGGTTGGACTCAATAATCTTAGAGGTCTGTTCCAACCTTAGTGATTCTGTTATTCTATACTACATCATGTTAGAACTCTTCTTAATACATAATATTTGGCTTATATTTTTCCTTGAGGTAAAATATTTCCCATCTGGTATCACTAGAATAATTATCTTCTACTAAGAGAAGTGTCCCTTGTTCTGAGATGGTATTTTGAGTTTAGTTTCAATAATTATGCTGGCCACAAGTTGAGGTGTTTGCAATAAGAATTCAGGTGGTTTGTGCAGAAGACTCACTAGGAAAAATACATTTTCCCATTTAAAAGTATTATAACTCATTATCTACATTTCTCTAAATTTTATTTTTTTCTTTGGGCAATGAACACTTTGAAAAAAATTAATTCTGTGGTGTAAATATTTTAAAATGTGTAATGTGTGCTTCCCTGTGGCTACTCAACATAGATATAAGCTTATTATAGAAATTATTATTTTTTTGCCAGTAACTCAGGGCAGAATTCCCTTTAACTGTAATTTATCCATTTTCTTGTTGATGCATGAATAACTCAATTTCTCTTTTGCTGAAAATATAGCAGAGATGCACCTCTATTAAAAAAAGCAGCAGGTATTTTTTCCTTGACTGTATTGAATGCAGGTAGGGGGCAGATTTAACATATAATCAGAATCTTTTTTTACAGACTTGCACTTTATAACAGACTCTCTTTTAAAGTTGGTACTCTCTGATGAGGCATATTGGATCTACCAAAAAATTGAAGTATGAAGTGTTAATTAACAGAGGTGATGCTAATGAAATATAAATATTCTAGTAGCTTAATGATATAGAAAATGACTTTCAGATCATTTTTGGATCATGCTTGCCTTGTGCTATACTTTAAAATTGCCCTTTTGCTTGCCTAGATGTCTGATAGCAGCTTAATTAGGAGCTTACATCCAGTGAGAAAACATAATTTCCTATCCTTTTCTTACTTCTATTTTTTGAAATGTTACTTCCATTGAAAGTTCCTTTCTAGTTTGGTGTTTGCAGCTTGGAAAATGAAAAGTTGGGCCCAAGCTCCAAATGGTTGGGACTGAAAATGAATGAGGAAAACAGGAAGAAGCACGACCAGAAGAAAAAGAAAACTATCAGGAAAGGACACGAGGTGCACATTTTCCCTCTCCTTTCTTCCCATTCACACAAAACCCTGTTCTGACATTAAAAGAAATCATTGCAACAAAGCAAAGGGTCCTCATTACTTCTGAGGAATGAGACTGTCCAAATTCGGGACAAATGAGCAAATCTAAGGCATTTCAGTTTCATTTCAAGAGGACCCTTTACAAAGGTCTTCTATTATATTTGAGAAAATCACCCAACTTCACTAAAAAATATAAAAATTTATATATCATCTTGGTTTTCCTCTGGTGAAGCAGTGAAAAGTGAAACCACTTCAGCAAGTTCACTTTTCCAACTCTTAAAATTTATGCCAGTATTTTGCAATCTAAGGAAATTTTTTTATGTACCATTAATGGTTATTTCATTTTCAAATGGCAGTGGTGGAAGGCTCATCAGACTTACACTCCTGGGAGCAATCCTGAACTAAAACAGGGATGACCAGAAGATATAACATAAATATTTCATCTCTAATTTCTTACAATAATTTTTAAGTATCTCTATGAATTGATCATAGTAATTGTTAAGAATTCTTTATAAATGAGCTCAGCAGCACCATGCCCATAATATGGCAGTAAAAAAAATTCTCTACCCTTAGATCAACTCCCAGAAATTAAGATTTAGACTTAATAGTAATTAGTGGGGAACTCAAGGATCTCACCCTGCTTGTTCAAAAATGGCCACTATCACTTTGAGTGAATAAATATTTACCTCTGCACTGGTTCCGGTAGATTACTGAATGAAGAAAATGGAATATTTTATAATTTTCAGTTTTTAATTGAATATTCATTTTGCATTTTGTCCAACTCTTTGGAAGATATACTAAATCAAAATTCCTGCTGGAGTTCTACTGAGTGTGCTTAATTGATAACACCAGCTAATTAAATTTACAACTTCTATGCATATTAATTCTCAATTTTTATTTTGGCACTCTGAAATTCCATCAAGCTCCTATTAATAAAGGATGCAAACATGGCTATGAAGCCGTTTCTGTTGCTTAGTGTACATGTGAAGTTGCAAAGAACAGAACTTAGAACTTATAATAAAATGGACACCTTTTGAACTCACTTGGAATATAAAAGACAACCTCAAAAAGCCAGACTTTTCTGAACCTACAGTAATCAAAGCTGTAGTTTACTTAGTAAAGACAATTATTTGATTTTTTTTTTTTTTACATCAAGATGCATTTTACCATATATTAAAAGCTCTAGGGATATGTTTTAGTGTACAATATCCACCTCACAGTTTTCTTCCCCTACAAAAACATGCAATGCATGGTTTCACTGGCAGTGAGTGATGGATGCTCTCTGGATTGACCCACTTAAACTCAAAACATTTTGTGACTTTGTCCCCATGTGATTTTTAATCTCTGTACATCACGAGATTCAGAAAAAATCTTCCCAATCTGTGGATTTGTCCTTAGAATGCATTCACAGGTGGTTGAATTATTTTTTTTCCATATTGATCTGAGGCTTCTTGTGCACAGAAGAATTCAATGAAGAAATGAAGAGGGCCACATCTGTATCTCTATAATTGTCACAATCACTCTCATTCTGCAGCCACAGCTCTGATTGCACAAGTTTCTACTGGATAAAAATAAAACTTTTTTTATTTTTCTTTCAAAAACTCATGCCTATTAGATATCAGCATCATCTCACACCATCTTGAAGGAAAGGAAAGTAACAAAGACCAGACAGGACAATGAACCCTTGGGTTCAGAGCAGTAGCAGGACTCCCTCCCACTGGTGCTGTACATTTGGCCACCCACCACTACATTCCAAATCTGGGATTATATTACTCATACAAGGAACTGAGATATTTGACAGCAGTGTAGGGGGAAAAAAAATAGTTGTAGGGTGAGTGGGAGATTCAATTTTCCTTGGAATATTTTGCCCTTTGATTTATCTTCCTATTTCAAAAGGTATTTTCTGTGCATTAAAAAAATAAGTACAACAGCACCCCAAAGCAGAGACGTTTTCAAAATTGATCTAGACCTTTTAATTCAATGAACTGCTTTATCTGAAGTCAGAGAAAAGTGGCTTTGACAACCAATAATAAAACGTGGATCTTTCAGAATGTTGTGTTAATGAGACTTGAATTTGATGGATGAATTTTGCTGACCTCACTGTAAACCTTTTACATTATGGGATGTAATAAACAGCACTCAGCAAATGTGCTCTTTGGAGAGAGGAAGGAGTGTGGGTGCACTGGCACATCACTGCTTTGTTAGATTTTACTTTTATTTTTGAGATCCTGATGCACTTCAGGTCACTGATAATAACCAGCAGTCATTCCCAAAGGATTTCTCACAGTGTAACCCCAGTGAACTCATGCTGCTGTCTATTATCCACTCCAGATGTGTGCCACTAAATAAGCTGAGATTTATAGTCTTTGGGAGTAGTTCCTAAGTGAAAAATAAAACCAAATAAACTATGTATTTTTCCGCATGATAAATTATATCTAATTTTAGGAAGACTTTCATTACTGCTGAGATTCTCAAAGAATATGGCAAAACATCCAACTGTTCGTCAAAACAGCTGTTTGATTTCTTGGAAAGGAGAGGCCCACCCTGTGTCAGTGAGGCAGCAGTAATAAGTTGTACTAGAAATCCTTTTGAGGGTGGCTGAAACTCACTCTTTCACAAGAAGAACCAAGTGAGGACAAGGCAACTGGAGAAGGAGGAGAAGAAAGAGAAGGAGAAGGAGGATGAGAAGGAGGATGAGAAGGAGGATGAGAAGGAGGATGAGAAGGAGGATGAGAAGGAGAAGGAGAAGGAGAAGGAGAAGGAGAAGGAGAAGGAGAAGGAGAAGGAGAAGGAGAAGGAGAAGGAAAAGGAGAAGGAGAAGGAAAAGGAGAAGGAAAAGGAGAAGGAGAAAAGGAAAAGGAGAAGAAGAAGGAGGAGGAGGAGGAGGAGAAAGCAGGTGTGGTTTTTCAGAAGTGATTAACCACAATATAAAAATAATATCACTGAGTACACTCACTAACCTGATCTATAATATTCTTTCACACACAACTTTTCACTTTAATGCCAGTTGAACTCTATTCTCACTGAGTGGGGAAAAAAGCAGCAGTTAAATGAAAAAAATTTAATTATTTAAGCAAACGAAGATGTAAAAAGTTTATCATATATAAGGCTAATACAACAATATCCCTTCTTTTTCTATTCTATGTAAAGAAAAAGAATTCTCTATAAAAGCGGTATGTAAAAAGTCAGGGTTCATCAACAGTTATTGACCATACCTCTTACAAGTGCCACCCTTGGGTGAAACAAAGCCCCAAAATAACCTTCACTACACTAGCTCTTACTCATCCTGTATTTGGATTTTCATTATCTTGTTTGCATGATGCATTTGCAAACTGATAAGAGGAAGGAATTGTGCCCATGCTTCTTGATCTTGCAAATTGCAAAGCTACTAGCTAGCAAATTAAGGTTCTCCAGAACATCTGAATTGTACTGGCTTAGAATTGAACTGAAAGGAACTCAGCCTTGCTGAGTGTTTTAATCTAGCAGCAGAAGGAAGTGGTTATTGATTCTTCTTTTTTAGTTGTCAGATAAAGATTTAGGAAGTGTTCAGGTATGCTTGGGGCAATTTAAGGACGTGTACAAATGTACTCATTGTCATGTCTGGGGGTACTGCTTGGTGATTCATTAAAGTTGTTTAGCAAATATTTAAAAATAATCTTTCCCTTTTCCCAGAACAGATTAAAGGTAAGGTTAATAGAGACATTTCTACATTCTAGAAGAATGTACAGCTAATTTTGTTTCTGGAGCAGAGATGAGGGAAATTACTGCAATTTAACCATTACTGTATTTCTGTGAAATGAAGCCTGTGCTTAGGCAGTTGGAATGTACCTCCTCACTGACATCTAGTTGAGGGTTGCTAATTTCTGGAGATGTGCTGAGGCTGCTGCTGGCACTGCCAGGTTGGCTGGACACTGTGGGGCTGGCAGCTGCATTTTTGCCCTCAGCTCCCCACAGGAGCTGCTCCCTGCAGCTCCTTTTAGCAAGGCAGCTTCTCCTTTCTCATGCAGAACTTACACCTGGCTCACTTGCTCATTTAAAAGGAGCTTTCTGATGATGTAGGGAGGAAGTTCGAGGTTTGAAAATCCATTCATCACGGGCAAGAAGTCTGAGCACAAAATGAGCTGGAGGCTCTCGGGTCATGGAATTCAGAA
>VZRX01012856.1:47187-66012 GCA_013398075.1 Notiomystis cincta
GCGAGGAGGAGGAGGAGGAGGAGGAGGAGGATTATTTTCCCTCTGGCTCAGAGTGAGTTGCTGCCAGCTCCTCTGGGACCCTCCACAAGCCCTCCCTGAGCTGAGGGATGACACCAGTGCAGAGCAGGAGGCTTGACCTGACTCATCCAACTCCTCCTGTGAGCCTGAGCAGTCTCAAGCCCTAACACACCAAGTCTGGTGGAGGCTGTGCATCCTGCAGCTGTGAAGAAGTGTGAGAGGACATTGAGTGTGGATCTCTTCTGTGCCTGGTTAGAATTACTGATTGCATTACAAGGAGACAACAAACAACATGGCCATGGTATGGCCATGGAGGAAAAGAAGTTTTAGCTATGGAGGTCATGGAGGAAAAATAATGAAATCTCTCAAAATGGATGAAAGAAGTTCATAAAACAAGGCAGAAAAAGGAGGTCCAGATGCAACACTGTGGGAGATGCTTATCTTCCCAAAACAAAGGGCACACACTCCTTGTCTCCCCACCAGCCCTTTTTCTAATATTTTCCCCAAACAATGACTCCTGGCTCCTGGCAGAGATTGGATCCTTGGCCAGTTGGACCTTTGCAGAGAAGTTATTTTGGGGTCAGAATTAAAAGGAAAAGTTTCTCCCGTTGCCTTCTAATCCCCCTTACATTTACCTTTCTCGGTTACAGTACATAAAGCTATTGAATTAGCCAATAAAGGCCAAGTATTAAAGCTATTATTTCTGCTCTTCTGAAGTTACACTTGAGAATAGAAGGCTTGGAAGAAGTTCTGCTTGATCCTTAGGGGGAGAAAAGGCTTATTTATAAAAAGTAACAGATGTAGCTAGATGAAAAGAAGCCAACCATACCACTTAGAAAAAAAAAAAAGAGAAAGAAAAGAGAGTAATCCTTCACTCAGCAAAAAAATGGATACTTGCAATATGTGAAGATGTTATTAAAATGCTTCTGAAATTTTCAACTTCAAAACCAATTTTGCTCCTAAGTAAATTGAGCGTTTTGGAGGATAAAAAAAATCCTAAAATCACTGAATCATTTGGGCAGGATTTTTTCAGACAATCACAAAGTGGAAGGCTTCTGTAGTTTTATCAAGAAATGTGAATTTGTCTTCTTCTTGTACTATAAATTTGATATTCATTAAATGAGCTTCAAATGTCTCAGTTTATATTTGAAAATGTTTATTCTGCACCAGATAATTTGCATGACCAGGCCATGGCAGTGCTTGCAACTCCTTGCTTTGCCCTTACAAAATACACCCCAGGAGAATTTAGGCTGAATTTGAACAGTGGGGAAGACAACACAAGGACACAGGGGTGACAAATCTCTGCCCCTCCTGCTCCTGGACAAGTTTCCAGCCCAGTTTGGAAACACATTTCTTTGTGCACGGGGCTCTAACACTGCCATGGCTGGCAGCACGCTTCCTAACAAGAGCCTTGTGGCTTATAAACCTTAACATATGAGGTTATTTTAATTCCTTCATCTGAAAGCAATTGTCCCAGGTGGCTTCTAAAGACTGAGATAACTTATATTTGTGTGACAGAGGAGCTGAGAGGAAGCACAATGTTTTATTGATGGTTTGAGAAAGTCATCAGCGAGCTGCAATTTGTCCTCTAACCAATGGGAGCTGTGTTGTTGCCACTCCTTAAAATAACTTATCAGCCAGCCAAAATTATCTTAACTTCAGCCTCTTAAATTCCACCACACATCCATAGTAAGCAGAGCTCAGTGGGCCTAATCTAACAGTGTTTCTGCTAACAATTTGGTGAGCAGTGCAGAATTAATTCACAGCAGTATCACCACAGACTGGGCTGGAGGAAATTCATGGTGCTAAGGGTTAAAACCCAATGACAATGATCACCATAGGCATGGGGTCAGTATTTGAAAACTGCTGTATTTTATTCCTTACAGGAATAATTAGGCTTGTTCTTGGAAAGAGTGAATAAAAGCCAAAAAGGACAAAAGCATAAATACATCAATTGCTGTGGGTTGACATTAGGAGGAACACAACAGCTTTGTCACTTGATTTTCAATAAACAAAGCATCTCATGTAGCAATGGAAGAAATAGAAGCAACTTGAACAGCAGAACCAAAGGATTGAGAAAAAAAAAAAAAAACTCTTCCACTGCTTATTCCAGGATGCTCAACTGCAGCAAATGTTACCTATGCTGCACTCAGTGAAAGTAAAAATCCATTTCCCTACATTAAACACCAATATATCTTTCAGACCTTGGGTTTGATTTTTTTTTGGTTTTTGGGGGTTTTGTTGTTTTGGGTTTTTTTTTGGTAATAAAACAGAAGAGAATTTAGGACACTTGAAATAAAACTGTAATGTCACTGTAAGTCTCCAGTTTCCTGGTCATGGGTGAGAACCAGTGATAAACCTCTCTAAAACTAAAGAACCAACCAAAACCTTGGCTGAAGCCATTACCCCTCTGAGCCTTTTTGTTCAGAAGGCTCCAAAGGATATTATTAGCACAAGCTTTACATGTTTTTGTACAACAATTACGCAGAATTTAATGTTTTTCTTTTGCATATTTACAATTTAGAATTGATCTGGGTGCTGGAGGTTATTTTCCTCTCATGCAAACAACAAGTACAGTATCAACAGCTACACCCAAGGGAATAATACCTTCAGCAGGGAAGCCCAGGCCCATCCATTTTCTGTAAGAGCTGAATGGGAATGACTACTCAAAGTAATAGGTTTTAAAATGTTTTCTGAGATAAAGCAGCAGTACTCCAGCACTTTTTTTTTTTTTTTTTTGCATTGTGATTCTGTTAGGAAACAGGTAGGCAGCAATAATTCAGTATGTAATTCCATTTACACGCAGATCTGAATGTAGACTTGAGACTTCTTTGTGTAATTCAGGGCTCTGGAATTGTCACATTGGGTGTATCTCACTAAAGCCTTGTATTATAGATTGCAAATGCAGAACAGTTGTTAAGTTTCCCATCCCTGGGGAAAGTGCAGGCACTGCAGATTTGGAGTGCTCTGTCTGCAGGCGGGAGAGAGCCAGCCAGCAGCACTGTGCATCAGCTTTTCTCCTGGCCAAGGAAAGAGTGACCTTGTTCCTGTCCTTCTTAGCAGGTCTGAAAGACATGGAGCAAGCTGCATGAGAAGCAGGCAGCAGCAGAGGAGAGGAAGTGGATATTTCACCCCTTGGGGCTGCAACACAAATAGGACTGTAAATACACGCGTGTCTACCTTTCCCTACACATTCTTCCAGCATTTTTTCATATTCACCTTGTCCCTCCTGCCTTTCCTCCCAGGCAGGCTGTTCCTGTCTATCACCCTGCCATGGGACCAGGTGGCACTGACACGTAGGAGAAAGCAGCAGCAGCACTGGTAAAGGATGCAGGAGCCACATGGATAATTACGTGTGGTGCTGGAAGGAGGAGCAGCACAAGTGGCACAGCTCCTCTGTGCCCGTCAGCAGCTGCAGCAGGAACCCATGGAACTAAACAGCACCCTGGGAATACCTTGAAAATCATCTGTCAAAGGACAGAAATGCTGGGCAGACTCCAGTCTGACTCTGTGCTCTGGTTGTGCTGCTCAGCTCACGTGGGACTGAGCTGATGCCCCTTCCCACACACACATCAGTGCCCAGAGCTGTGCTGTGAGGCTGTGCTCTGTGTCCTGCACTGATCTCTGCTGGATGGAAAGTCAGCTGTCCCTGCTGACTTTACCAGGTCAAGCTCCTGTCCCTGAGTCCTGCAGAGAGGCTCTTGTCCTCTCTAATAACACAGCTCACAGAGCAAATGTTGTGTGTCTCACGAGCTCCAGAATAAGAGGGCATATAGAAAAAATATGCAAGGGAAATGCTGGGATTTGACATGATAATCTTTTCATGGCAAAGCCATTGGACATTCATTTTTGTTCATGTATAATTCAGAGTGGGAATTCAACCTGAAAGGAACACATTGTGTGTGCAGTTAGGCACTCAAAGTAATGAAGAATTTAGGAATAACTTTAAAAATGAGAAAAGTATTGCTCTTCAGAACACAGCTACACTTTTCAAGTGTGTTTTTCCACTTGAGCACACAGTTTACAGCTCTTGAAGCTGTTGGACTGTTTCAACCCAGCAAAAGGTTGGGACTTTTAAAGAGATTGTATTCTGACAAGATTTGTGCAAAGCAAGAGCTTGGCAGGTGAGAAACTTGGGCAGCACTCTTGAGATACCCCACACAGGGCTGCCCACGGGGGTGAAGGCTGGGGGACAAGGCAGGGCTTGGGGAGCACTGCAGAGAGGCAGGCAGGGAGCTGGAGTGCAGGGAGGAGGAAAGGCAAACTGTGGAGGGAAGGATGGCAGCAGAGCCAGGCCTGGAAGGAATGTCTGACTTAGCGTAGGAAGGGGAAAGGGACACTCATGGGTTTACAGCAACCTGGCTTTTCTGGGGTATGGGTGAAGATGAGAGATACTATTCCATTTTTTTAACATAATTTATGATTATGAAAGAAACATTTTTTTTTTCTCTTGGTTCTTGGAGATTAAGGATGTTTTCACTTTTATGATTCACTGCTTCTTTGATCTTTGTACTGTTTCCAGCAGCTGAATCCTTCTTTCCCCCCTTTCCAGAAGGCTGCTGCATTCTTGCCTTTGAGAACAGCATTATCTCTTCTTACTGATTCCTGCCTTTGATGCCTCCAATCCTCCTACAGTGCCCTGACTCACATCTTACACTCCTCTCTCTGGTTTTCAGCGTTCTAGCCCCACGTTCTCCTTCCATTCCCACCTCAGGTGTTTTCCTATCTCATGCAAAGACCAGGCCTCTTTCCCTGCCTCTTCCACTCTGTCTTATTCTCATTTCTGTCCTCTGCTCTGTAGCATGAAAGGCACAGTGCCCCTGCTCTCTCTGTGTAAGAGCAGTTTACAGGCACCTCCAGGACTTTCCCTGCCATCAAACTTCTTCAATGGCCCGCAGCCGTTTTTCAGCTGATTTTACAAACGTCTCGAGGTGTTAAAGTGAATACAATTCCCTTCAGCCTGAATGGCTCAAAATCAGATATTTCTCCTCTATACCAAAAGGCAAATGTGTATTTGATGCCTCTGACGGCTCCCTTTGTTCAGGGATCTATATGTCTGCTGGTAGACTGTTGTGGCATGATAAAAAACCCGAGAAGCAGTAAAAATATTAACGGTATTTCAGCTGACAGCACATATATCTCAGTACTAACCATGAGTACATAAAGAATATCAGCTTGTTTTATGAACAGGCTCTGCTGCAATTGTAGTAATAGACCTGGTGCTATTAAGGAGTGACAGTTTGTTGTGTTTGCATTAGGACTGTCAAGTTCCAGGCTTGGAGCGACCGCACTCGGCTGCCTCTGGAACGATGAGCACGGGAAGCGGAGCGGAAAGATTAACTGCAAATCAACCTGCAGGAACCACACAGGTGAGGCAAAGTTTGTACAAGGGTAATGGCTCTGTGCTTCTCAGGAAGAGACAAGCTGTGAAGGAGAAAGTCTTCTTTCCCAGCCCCAGATGAGATCAGGAGTGCCAGAGATTTAACACACAAGCTATTAACTTGCGCATATTCCGGCGGGATGTGGCGAAGCTCAATTAATACTTGCAAAATGTTTGAAAATGAAATGCTAAGAATTAACCTTGCTATCATGAAAATCAGTGACAATTATGGCAAAATCCTATTTCTCAGCTGTTGATAATTTCTCTCATAGATTCTCTTAAAAAAAAAAAAAAAAGTTATAATCATGTCCTGCTTGTGATAGTCTATTATCCAGCTACCAGCTCCCTTTTAACAAAATCTTCTTAGTAAATGGTTCTGGCTTTCCCTATTTAAAATCGTTAATTCTTATCCCTCTCTCATGTTGTATTGCACAAATCCAAACCCCAATTAAAAGAAAAAAAAGTAATTGTGTTGACAGATTATTATCAGTATTTTTCAAGGAAAAAAAATAAAAAAGAAATCCTTAGAAATTACTACAAAGTGCAAATATTGTTTACAATTAAAATGCAAATTCTAGGCCTTTAAGATGAAACTCAGAACATTAATTCTGCACAACAGAAGCTGGTCCAAACGATATTACATTTAGTTTATCACTCGACATAAACAGACAAGAAGGAATCTGGTAGTTAAGTCTTTCTCTCTCAGATGTATGAAGCTTTCTGCTGAGATCTGACACCCATCAGGACGCCCCACGAAAACTCATTGTGCTGCTAGCAGTGATTTACAGTGTGCTCTGAGCATTGTTGTTCTGTGTGGTGAGGTCTTGTTAGAATGCTGATGTATTATAAAAAAAGTGTCATCACCTCCTAAACTCCCCGTGATAATGGATAAAATCTGTCTGAGTGGCCATCCAGCCTCAGCACTGCCAGCTGTAAGAACCAGCAGCTTTCCTCTCTGAGGAGCTTTTGGAAATGCAGCCCTTCCCTCAGAGCTGACAGTTTCTGATCAATCCTGAGCATCCAAAACCACATTAAGGAAAGATTTTTAATACTTCCATCATCAAACAGAATAATCCCTTTGCCACTTAAACCAGTGTGCTTATTGCTACTCCAGTTCTTGTTTAAACATTCTTTCTTTTACAACTGCCAGTGTTCTGGGCCCTTAGGCAATGAAGAATACACAGTTTAGGTGTTGTGACTCTGCAGTGGTTTCTGACTTGATAATTATCGTTTTAATTACCTCACAGAGCCTTAAATGTAGGGGATAGTTCTTATTACAGCAGCTAAAACTACACAAGGTAGAATTTTGGCCAGCTTGTATTTCCATGATGGATTAAACACCATGTAGGAAGAAGATGTAACACAGCAACAAATTATAACAAAATATTCCAAATACCCATGGCAGTGCCCAACCAAATTTCCCTTCCCCAATTACACACATCTCTGACATTTCATAAACAGCTACAAGCCAACATCAATCTCCCTCTGATGCATACAGGAGAGCTAACAGGAGCCAGCCTCACTGCCCAGCAGACTCCAGACTGCAGACCTGCTGAACTGAAGCAAGAAGGAGCTCTGTTCCCAAGAGGGATTTCTGTAGATGCTGAGTGTAGGCCTGGATCTGTGTCCAGCTGATGCACAGCCTTACATCCAGCCATGGAAACTCTCTGAAAAAGCCCAGAGCAAAGAGAGGAAGAGGAAAGCAGTGACAGCTCTGCTTTCTTCCATTAGTATGTTAATCAAGGAATGGGATAAGAAGCTTTTTTGTCTTGTTTGAATTTAGCAATCAGACTGCTCCAGCCTATGCATGAGTGTGTATTTAACAAAATTACAGACAAATCTGGCCATCAAATAGCTCAGAGAGATCCTCCCCTGCATCCAAGGAAGCACAGAGGTTTCACCAGAAACAGATCACAGCAGGGCCTGTGGGTTTGCAGGGAAAAGCTGCTGCAGGGACAGGCAGGAGGATCACCCCTGCCTGCAGTGGCCAGCTGATCAAAGGAGTGGCTAATTCATGGGGAAGGCATTTGGCTAATTATGATTGGGTTGCTCAGATCTTACACATTTTTAGTTAAATATGCTTCTGCCTTGACAGATGGACAGCAGCCTGGTGTCTCTGGAAGCTCAAAGGGTTGAACTTCTAATGGGGGTTACAGGAGTGAGGAAATAATGTTCCCATCAGCAGCATTAAGCATCCAGGATCTGATACAGAGCAGGGTCAAGAACATTTTTTTATATGGATGAACTATTATAGGATGAACTATTGAGCAATATTTCCAAAAATTCCATAATTTAATGAAAATGAGTTTGACTCTAATATTAAAGTAGCTGATGAAAATGCCTTAGTGCCAAAGTAAAGGAGGGAATAAAGTTACCAAAATGGGATTGGATGGAAGAATGAAGAGGTTACAGGCAGTGGATCTTGCAGTCACAGGGTAAAATCACTCATAGCTGAATATTTTTACTACTGCCTTAAAAAGTGGTATCTTACATCCTGATGATTAGAACTGGACAGTCATTTAAAAAAAAAAAAATCAGAGTAAGGTAAAGTTTTACAGAAATAAAAAGAGGTTCTGAGTAAGAGGGATCTTCCATTGCATTTTTATTAGATTGTTAACAATGGAACAGAATGCAGTGATATTTTTCTACACTGATTGGTAGAATGAAGGGATTTCTCTTGAACATAGAGGAAAAAAGTGTGCCTTTCACTGGCTGTACCAGATGAGAAAGAGCTGTGTGGTAAGCATTTCCCTTTCTTGTTTAGGATCACCTCATCCAGGCAGCTTCAGTCTGTCAGAGCCCCTTTGAAAGGCCTTGGCAGCACACCCACAGAATTCACCAGAGTCCCCTTTGCCCTTCCAGCTGCTTTCAGGGGAGGTTATGGCTCCTGTCCTGCAGGATTTGACCACCCTGACATGAAATACTTGGGGAAGTTACCACACATTCCCCCAAGAGCATCTGAAGCCTCAACTTCCACCACTTCTGACACTACAATAAATAATGGAATAACAGACAGCATTAGGAGAAGATGCTGTGAAACAGGAAGCTACATTCCATAAGTAACTTACATGTAAGTACTTAATCCATAAGTGTCCAGATTTTAATTGAATATTTTAACAAACTCCCAGGTATAACTTATTTTTCTAGCCAAGGACAGAGTCAGCCAAATTCCACAAAGCTGAAGGAACTGTTGTCATTTTTATGTTCAACAAACATGTGAGACAAAGACCTTGTTCTAGCAGAAGGGAACATCATCATTTGCTCTCTATTTTTCCCTTCAGTAGAAAGGCATTTGTATTAAAGAATAAAACTTAATGACAAGTGCTCCACACATCCACATCCAATTATTTTATTCTCTGATGACTGTTTTTATGTATTTGTTAGAAGACATGTGTGAGGTGAACTGTGATCTTTCTCAGATGCAGCAGGTGTGATTTCTGTGCTTCTTCAAGGTGTAGCCAATAAAGCTTTAATTTAAGGCCATAGCAAACTAAATAAATCTTATTATTGTCAGTCAGCTACAATCTTGTTTATTCATACTTGACACTAATTTAAGTAGAGTTTTCATAGTAAGAAATGTTTTCTGAACATTTATCAAGGACAAAATAACAAATACTGTAATAAAAGAGTGACTTTGGGTCAAATTATATTAATTTACATTGATATAAATCAAGATTAATTCTTTGGATTTCTACCATAATAATGAAAACAAGAAGTTTTTCTGCTTTATATTTTGATGTTGTGCTTGATGTCAAAGTCTTTTATGTGTCAGTTACATTTTTAAAGACAATACTAACCTCAAAAAATCAAAACCTGACCAAAGCCATTTCCATGAAACAATAAGGAAATCAAAGTCCTCATTGTTTGTTGTCAATGCTTCAAAATGTCTTTTGAGAATGGAATTTTGAAGCAGAGCTTTCAGATGTGTGACAAAAATAGCTCCTGCAATCGCACTCGGATTTCAGCTGAGTGTGCTCACAAGGATCTGGTGTGGCCCAAGCCCCTGCCAGAGCTCTCCTCAGATGTGCACCAGGTGTGCCCAGACCCAGCTTTTGGGGCAGATGCCTTCCACAGTGAAGAAGCTGATTCTTGACACTGGCATAAGAGGTCTTTTAATTTCTCACATCTGGCAGCTCCCACCGCAAACATCGAAACCTCTGAAGTGACGTTCACAAGCACCCTTGAAATGCTGTGCCTGGGTGTTTAGAGAATTTGAGCTAGCACATGCTGTTTGCACTCAAATCTAAATAACCATGTTACAAATACAGGGATTTCATCATTATTGCTATCAGCATTTTCAAAGTTTGCTGAAGACAGCTATAGTGGGGGAAAGGAGATCTGCTGCTCCTCTTGACTCTGTTTTTGATGCAGATCAAAGGGCAGGGGGGCCTTTCTAAAACAAGGACTTTCCAAAAGGTGTCTGATGCAGCTCTGAGGAGCTGCTCCAGCAGTGCAGAGCAGGCAGCAGATGGGCAGAGCAGTGGGAGGTAGCCCTGGGCTATCAGCAGCCAGGCCAGGCAGAGCAGCACTGTGTGATCAGCAAAGCACCAACAGCACAAAGGCTTCGTCTCTCTGTTCCCCACAAGCCATTCCTCACACCTGCTGGGTTTTGTGAATGTCTAAGGTGTTCTGAGGGCATGGCCAGCCCTTCCTCCTCACTTCAGTCTGTGGGATTTAACTGGCATAGCACAACCCAACACTGCACATTTCAGCAGTGCCTTTTTGGAAATATAGATCTTATTTTAATCCCTGTTTGAAAGGAAGATGTGCTCGTTGTACAAAGGTGAAATTGGAAAGTATTGCTTAAGACTTCTGAGTCACTGTGGCTGTAATGACCATTGAATCTTGAGCTATAAAAGCTGAAGACAAGGAAAGCAATGAAAAAAGGTAAAGGAAACACACAGGTAACATTCCCCTATTGACTATCACTCACTTGTGAGGCATACAGTACAAAATATGGAAGACATGAGGCCCCTAAAGTTTAGGGGTTTAAAATTCATTAAAACAGCACTGTTTTGTTCCAATGAAAATCATAGTGATGTGACAGAAAAGCAAATTTATCTGAGGCACTTCAAATCCTAATTGTGGGTTGGGTTGGGTGTTTTTCTGCACAGGACACAGATTTTTGGTACTGGCTCAAAGCACAGGGACCTAAGGAGAAGGATTCCCCAAAAAAAACTGAAATCTTGTGCGTGACTTTGGACTTGGGCTCCCATCTCATGTCACATTTGATTTTTCTGCAGAAGTGCACTTTTGCATTCCCTGGTCCACAGAATATTTAATCTAGTTTTGTTTGAGTTTTCTTTCTTGGTGATACTTTGGAAAACTGGATGGCCTCACATCAGTGACACTTTGTCTGTTTAGGAGCAGACACTAATTCAGACAGTAAGTGTTTAATTTGCATTTCTATCAAAACAGAAAAAGAGAAGAACATAACCACCAATTTAGTGCCTCCTTCTGCTCCCAACCTTCTTCTCCTCTCCTGCTGCCCTTTCCCAGCACCACTGGAATTAGCCCATCTGCACACACACCTTTGACAGACATACTCAGAGGTTCCCTTAATTTGATTTTTATCAACTCAACAGGAAAATTCTGAATCCTCACCAAATCTCATTAGGGACCAACCAATTACACTCACTTAACTCCCAAGCAGAGATGGATAAATAATTAACAATTTACTAGATGATTTAAGATCTAATTTTGACTCATAACAAGATTGCTGGTTTGTTGTTTGTAGTTTTTTTGTTTTTTTTTTTTTTTTTCAAATATTTTTATTATTGCCTTTGGAAACACCCTGTGAAGTATTTCTGTAAATAATTCTTGGTGTGTAGCTTCTGGTTGTGTTTGAGTTTCTCTGGGGGATTGGTTACTCAGCACTTACAGGCTGAGATAATTGTCTGAAACCACAGATCCCAGATTATGTTTCTATCATGTATCTGGATGGCTGCAGTAACTATAATTATTTCCTGACATGAATGTTAAATTGGTGCATCTGAAGCAATTCTGCACTATTATTTTTAGAACTTCTACAAGCATTCCTGCCCCTAAAAGCTCAAGCCCATCTTGTGAACACACCAATGTTCACCTGAACTGCTGAAATGAGGAGAGAGAGTGGTTTGCAATCCTTCTGCAGTGTCATTGGAGAGCAAGATATGAAACAGATCCATCACTGCATTCACTGAGTTCCTTCTATTCTGCTACTCCTCCAGCCTCAGGGGCAGGAGAGTCAAACACCAGGCTCAGATCTGGAGGCTGAATGAAAGAAAAAAGGGGAAATCTCAATAGGCAAGTAACCAGAGCTGGGATCAGCAGGGAGGAACAAGGAGCTGTGTTAAGAACAGAAAGAGATGGAGCTGACAGGGAATGAAAGCAAGCATCCTCTGATAACAATGTATGGAATATTTAGTGGTTTTGTTCCAGGACCTAAACAGCTCTGCCTATGAATAAAACATGCCCCTCTCTGTTGCAGACATTATTCTTCCTGGTTTTCATATTTTTCACAAGTCTTTAGTCTGTCCAGAAATCAGGGAAAACAAGAGGGAAATAAAGATATGGTTATCCAGGCATAGATAGGATAGAAAAAAATGCATATATATATAAATTCAGAGAGCTCTCAACTTGTAAAGCATGAACTATCAATGAGTGTATTTACCCCTTCCTTAATTAACTCTATTTTTAATTATTAAATCACCACTACTATAGTGGTATGAAAAAAATAACTGCCTGGAAACCATCCTTCTTTCCAAAGAGTGTAATTACAAATTCCACAGTATTGAACTCATCCTAATACTTCTAAAAAAACATATTTATCTCCTAACAGAACACAGTATGATTATTTCTAGATAACTGAATTTCTGCAAAACTATTTATTTATCAGAAGATATTCACATACACAGCTCTCGCTAAAGAAATGTGGAGGCATACATTTTTTTTCAGGGGAAAAAAAGAACAAGAAATAAAAAAGATGTACTAACACATCAAAGAAAAAAATAAACAACAGTGAAATCTTTCTGGAGAATGAAGAGTGTTAAGAAAGGAAACCTCAGCAAAATTTTTGTTTGCTTCTTTTAAGAGAAGGATTTTTTTTTTTTCCCTATAGCTAAAATTAGAAGGGGAAAAAAATCTGTTGTAAATATAGATCAAGAATAAAACTCATTCCAACATCCTAAAATAACCATCTCTTGTTTTGAATCTTTCTCCAATTTTTTTGAAGAATTCCTTGTCTGCAGCCTATTTATAGTGGAGCTAAATGCCCAATAATCCAGAAATGAACTGCTTTGGTTGTAAAATTTCTGTGCTCTGGCCCTTGAGTGCATGAGAGATCTTAGAATTAGCTGTGAATTCATTAGAAATGCTGGTGAAAAGCTGGAAAGCTCCTTTGTGGAACCAGGTGGCTGAGACTTCCTTGAAACTCTGGTGGCTGCCACAATTCAGCCTGGCAGGGCATGGACAGGATTTTTGGGAACAGGAATTTCCCTGAGCATTCTTTGGGACTGTTTTGCCATCATGGAGAGAGAAGCAGAAACACTGCTGAAGCAGAGACAAAAAAAAAATAAAAAAATAAAACTGCAAATAAGCCTGGGCACAGCCAAGGAAGTTCTGGAAGCTCTGCCCTTAAAAACAACAAAAAACCCCAAAATAAAGCTAAACTGGAAAGTTGCTGGGCTGAATGCTGGAGAGCTGGGGACATCACCTCTGTTGAAATTCCTGGCTGAAGGAAAAGAGCTCTGGATCTTCTCTGTGACTAAATAGGCTCATGTAAAAACAAAATACAAACTGACAAAAAAACCACAACAAGCCCAAAACACACACATACAAAAAAAAACCAACCAAAACCAACTTACAGCATCATTTTTTAACACCTACTGGGGAAAAAAAACAAAAAAGTCAAATCTCCTGAATGCAGTTAGCAGCTTCAAACACAAAGGTGGAATGTAAATGTTGCAATGGAATTCAGTTTCCAAGGGAAGGAGCTATGAACTGGTCCTCCTGATGATCCATGATGGAACAAACAGTGCAGGTACTTTCATAGCTCACAGATGTCTCAGAAAAATGAAAAATATGATTTAAAACAAAGGCTGGACACATAAAAATGAATTAAAGCTGTGTCTGAAAGGTTTCTAGAAAACAGCAGAGGGATGTCTTGCTTTTGGAGATCAAACATCTGTTAAAGTAACAACCAGACTGTCTAGACAGATTATGAAGTCCATTTGTCTCACAATGGTAAGACAAATCAGGACAAAGTGACTAGTAATGCAATTACTACTGACAAAAATATTTTTCATTGTAAAAAGGTAGAGAAGTTAAAGGATACTCTTCATGGAAAAGAACTGCAGCACCTGGGAGAGGGCTGAAAACACTGCAGAGCAACTGTTTGGTGATATTTGGAATATTTGACAGAAAAAAAAAAACAAATACAGGCCAACCCTAGCTCCAGCAGCCAACCAAAAGTGCCAAGAACTTAAAACTTCCATCAGTAATGTTTTTCATTTATCCCAGTTTAGAACCTGGTCTTTTTACAAGGTTTCATTCCAGTCCTTTGCCAGGGTCGGGTAAGGCACAGTTGAAAGCAATTGGAGATATAAAGAATAAACTCTATCCAGGCTGATAAAGGATCTTGGGAAAGTTGCCTCCATGGTATAACAGATGAATTATTTCTGGGATAAACCAGAAATGACCTGGTTTATAGCTCCTGTGGAGTTTGTCATGGAACTTGCAGTGATAACCAGGAGAAGCAGGCAAAGAAAGCTGTTTGCAACAGCCCCCAATACGTCCTGGTGTCCAAGATGTCCATGGGATAGAGGGTTCTCATCTGCTCCATGACATTCCTGAACAAATATCACCAGTTTGTAAAACAAGAAAAACAAAAGGCAGTGAAAACCAGAGGGAAGTAGCTGGGGGAGATGTATGTAGTCCCATATTGGCACAGTCACAAAATCTATCAGGGCTGTGTCCTCCCCCTGAAAATTGCCAGGAGCAAATGCTTAGGAAAATATACTGCCAACAAGATGTGTGCAGTCATCTTTCCTCTGGCTTCTCCTCCCAGGAGCTGACAGCCAGAGGCCAGTGAACATCTCCAACTGATGGCTCTGCCAGGTGTACCAGCTACTGAGCAGTGGTACTACCTGGAAGGTGACAAATCCTTTTTTATTAATATTTTTTTTTCTTTTTCTTGGTTTTTTTTGGGGGTTTTTTTTTGGTTTTTTTTTTTTTTAAACTTGTAGAGATAATTCAGCTATGTCCTGACAGGAAAAAAAAATATGAAGGGAATAGCCACAAAACCCAGTGAACCACAATTATTAACAACTCATTTATATTGCAGATCCAGCACCAAACATAAAACAAAAGTGAGCTGAAAGTCACTTTCCTGCCATTAGAACAAGAGGCAGCACAACTTGGAGGCAGGAACTGGTCTGTAAGTGCTGTTTACCTCTGCACCTCTGTTTTCTCTGCTTACTGTGAAGTAATAATAATGTTAGTAATGCAATTATGTTCAGGAATGGTAGATATTTGCTGAAACATAATAGTTATCAGATCCAGCACGCTGAGACTGCCCAGGGGAGTATTAGCTGCTGAAATTCCTGTGGATCTGGAGGAGAAATGTTGTGCCTACATATCACTGCCTGCTGAACATTTCAACTGGCAGGAAATGCTACAGAAGAAAATATGGGGGCAAACCTGAAGCAGAAGTCTTTGAGACAGAAGAGACTGCAAGAAAGTGGAATTTCTCTTCAAATGAGCAATTCTGCCTTTCCAGTCTGGGACAGACTTTGTACTCTACAAAAAACCAAAATTTAACTGGTCCAGCCAAAAAGTGAAACTGGAAAAAAATACAGAAGTATTTCTGTGAAACTCTACTTGAGTGTCTAGTAAAGACAGGAGAAATTTCCCAGTGTGTGTGCTCATTTAACAAAGGTGTGAGTGAGCCTTGGGCTTTAGAAGTTTTCACCCAGTTCCAAAAAAAAAACCTAAAAACCCCCAAACTTCACTCAATACACAATTTAAGAGAGCAGGTACTGCATGTTAATCTTAGTAATTTGATGTCTCTGATACTTCTTACCTGTAATTATTGATGTACAAAGGTGCTTAATTTTTATTTGGTTTCCAAGTGATTCATCTCTGTTTATGCCACTCAGCATCAATGCTGCCTGTATTTCTAACTTGCATAATTTCTTACACTTGTTTTATTCCCTGATCAACAATTTAAATAACCTCTGTGGGCTATCCAGCAACTTGTTTATATCAGCATTCCCACAGTTCGATCCACTTAGGCCAGGCAGGAAAGAAAAAAACCTTCTAATTAACTACATTCCTCAAGCATCTAAATTGCTCTGCTTGAATTTCTGCAAAGTTAAAAATCTCAATAGGGTCAACAGCTTTTAAAGGATTCCTAAGTCACGAACATCCTGGATGCAAGAGCAAGTTCAATCATTTATTCCTCACCACATTAAAGGCTACTATTGGCAACTGGAAGTGGATCCAAAGGACAGGGAATGATTGCTTGGAGAGCAAGCCAAGGCTTTGCAATTTAAAGCCATGGCTTTTGAACCTGGCCACACTTAGCAGGCTAACAGTGGTGACAGTGCATGACCTGCCTCATCTCTCTGTTTGTTACATTAGCCCTCAGATTATTCTTCTATTGCGTGCTAAAACCTTTGGAATGTCTGAAAGATGTGTGAATAATTTGGCAAAACCCTGAGGCATGCTGTGAGCTGAAGCTGTGAGTGAGAATTGCCTCTCAATAAATGAAAACACAGATGCTGTAGAACTGTCTGTGGCCAGACACCAGCTGCAGAGGGGTGACTCTGCTCTTAAAAACAACAAAAAAAGTTGCTAATTTATTGCTTTCTTGCTTCAGATAAAATATTTTCTATATGAACCAAAAATAGCTATATTTTAAGTTTGGCATTATGACAAAATCTGCCATGAAAATATGTAAAGCTGTTATCAAAACCAGAACTCCCAGTGGAGTAAAGCACAACAGGAGTGTGACATTTGGAAACTCCACAGTTAAGATGGATTCTCTGGATGTTCCTGAGTGAAAGATGAAGTCAACTGAATTCTTTTCAGATGAGATCTGACTCTCATCTCCTAAATCTCATCAAATTCCACCTGTTGTGGAATTGCTTTTGTAATTTAATTGCTGGGTAAATTATTTACTTTAACTATCTTCATTTATATTCAGCGAGGTGATGAATTCCCAACCTTTTCTTCCAAAAAGGCCACATTTGATAATTTTAAGAAACATACAGCAATGGCTGAATGCACTGAAACTCCCAGCACTGCTAGAAGTGTGAGCAGTAAAAACCTGCCAAATCCAAACATGGTGAAAAGGTCAATTAAGAAAGGCTGGGATATTAAAATAAAACAGGCAAAGGTGTTGTGTATTTGAAATGCAAATAAAAGGAGAAATTAAAAAATAATAAAAAATAGTGCAGGTGAAAATTTCTTACTGGTAAACACAAGTTTCTTTTATTTTTTTCTCCTGGAGGACACAGTGGACCCTGCTAGGACTGGAAGGCAGTGAGCACTTGCAAAGCATGTATAATTCAGCAGGTAAAGTGCTAACTGTTGAAAGCATTAAAATCCTCTGTGTAGGTTCCACTGGAATAAAGAAACAGAATCCTTAACCTCATACACATCCACTCTCAGAGTTTAACTGTATTTGCCCTATAATATGTTTTTAATACAGCAAAGCTCTCAAGGGAGTTCTTGTGACTAAATACTACTTTGTAAAGAAGATCACATTTCATTTATATCGTGCACTCCTGAAAAATTATGGGCTTCTCTTACACAACATAAAGGTCAAATCATTAGCCTGGAAAATTTCTGCATTCAGAGGTAGGGACAAGAGCTGTCTGAGGCTTTCTTGCTCTCTGCCCAAAGGTCTGGCTGGGTATTTCAGTGGATGCCTCAGAAATCTTCAGGCTGGCAATATGTTCTCCTCAACTTCATCACACAATGCTCTCTAGAACACAATGTGTTTGATCTCCTTTTGATTGCCCTGAGAAGTTTCAGGCTGAGCACAGTTTCTGTTCCAGCACTATGAACATGTCCTTCTGTATTGCTTCTATTGACAGATTATCTATGTACAATGATTTCAATGTCAAAGTGAATTATGTGCAGGGTCACTGATGGCTTGCACCCTTTTCTCCTCTTAAAAGCCATAATTTTTTGACCTACCAACAAACTTTCCACTCTTATTTTCACTGAATCGCCTCAGCAACAGAAAAGAAAAAAAAACATCTGGATGAACTGGTTCTGTAAATTGTTTAAAATACTCTATCACTATCTGAGGAGATTTCTGTGGCACAGCAGATGGATGGGGACATGTATCAGCTGGGTGATCTATGATGCATGTGTGCCATGTACTGTGGCAAAAAAATGATGGGACAATGAAATATTAATTGGTGTGGTCACTACAAAGCAGGAGTTTTTGGTAAATGTTTTAGGGAACACCACAGAGCAAAATAACTACTCTTCATTCTTAATTTGCAAAAAATAAGAAGCCAGCCAAGGAATGCATGTTCCAGTTATTTAATAATTTGTTCCAGTCATTTAATAATAACCTGCTATTCAATTTTTTCGGTTTGTTCTTTCATAGGAAAAGAAAAGGAAATAGAAAGGAACAAAACTAACTTAGTAGAATTCTCTTCAACTCTCTGGGTACTACAGGCTCTGCATTCTTTGCCACTTTTACTAATTCTTAAAAAATCCTAGTCTACATTTCCTGCAGTCATCCATAGGGATAAATAAATAGCTTATAGGAAAAAGAAGTGTTCTGTGATCTCTGCTCCTCCCCAGCTTGTGCTTTGCCAGAGCTTTTATTTCCATTTGCTTCCTTTAACTGAGGACAGCTCCTGTGCCATCATTTCCAGGCAATACCTGAGCTGGGGTTGATCCTCAGCCCGAGGTGATTCCCAGCCTGGGGCTGAAACTCTTCACCAGTGAATGCAGATCTTTACAGGATGAATTTATACCCTTGCTATAGCTCCATTCCTGTTTTATTTTCAGAATTAATTTATACTGCTCCTTCATTACATGTCTGGGTATTCCCTTAATCTCGCTGTGTCATCTGGAACATTTTAATTTCCTCTGAAGTGGCTTCTCCCAACTGCTTAATGTCATTAGCAAACTTTAGCATGTTACTGCATTGTTCTCCTTAGATATAAAATGCAGGAAAGAAATCCACATTGTCTGGAGGCACCCTTTTAGTCACTGACTTGCCTCAGAAAACCCATCTGTCATCAATATCTTTATCCACTGAAGGCCCTCCTGGTTCTACCCTTGATGCATTCACCAATTAGTGTTTTGTATTTATCAAAGCTTTCCAAGGCTGTTGTTTTGTTTTGTTGTTGTTGGGTTTTTTTGTGGTTTTTTTTTGGTTTTGGTTTTTTTTTGTTTTGTTTTTTTTTTTTTTTTTTTTT
>VZRX01012861.1:0-11520 GCA_013398075.1 Notiomystis cincta
AAGGAAGGAAGGAAGGAACTTCACTGGGTCAAAACTTGGTCAAGACTGCCACCTACTAACATGCAGCTGAAATGACTCAAATTGTATCATGTTTCCAGGTAGAAACAAACAGAACAGAAGACAACCCCCTCTAGAATTGCACTTGTAAAGTTGTTTAACATGAAAAGTATCTTTCTTTTTTTCTTAGTTTTGTATACGATACCTTGCTGAGATGATATATATCCTATATATAGACCCTAATAGTCCCCTTAAGGATGAAAAACATCTTTTTATTCCCTCATAGCTAGGACCCAGCTATGCATTAACCACTTATATAGTCATTCTTTGAATCTAAACCCAAGCATTTTTGTAACTGGAAGATTTGGGATTACCTGGAAAGGAGTTTTCCCACAGAAGAATTCAGTGCAGACCTCTGGAGCCAAGGTGGATACCCTGACCAGAGAACTGTCCTTATTTTGTCTTGTGGCCAACTGGAAAGAATTAACTTCTTGTTAATACAAGATGTAGCTTTTGCATTTAGTGTTCAGCTGATGATCTTTTTGCTCACCCTGTTGAGCAGTTTCTCTAAATACAACACATTTATCATATAGCAACACACATACATTATATACACAGAGAGAGAGTTAGAGCCAGGTATCATTAATCTTTAATATTTATATTTTCCTGGACCAACCAGCTGACAGATGCTAAGCTACTGGCAAACTGTCTTAAGGATTTTCCTCCTTTCTTTTGGCACCATGCCCCTGGCTTGGTTTCAGCCCCACACTACAGAGGCCATTCAGAGTAACTCCACGCTGCCTCATAAAGTGAGCTGGGGAGAGAATTCCCCTCCAATTCCACCTGCACCTCATTAAAAATAATGTGACCTGCCCACATTTACATGGAGAGGGGAAATTAGCTCCTCTATGAATCAAGTGACTTCCCTGTCTTCCCTCAAGTCTCTCCTCACACCAGTGAAAACTCAGGTCTGCAGACTGGTATTTGGGTAATGCCTGGAACCACAAAGAGCTTACAGGAGACAGAACTCAGGTCTTGTGTGCACTTCTGTACAGTCCAGATAAGGAGCTGCTGGAGAGAGTCCAGAGGAGGCCTCGGAGCTGCTCCAGGGCTGCAGCCCCTCTGCTCTGGAGCCAGGCTGGGAGAGCTGGGAATGTTCCCCTGGAGAAGGGAAGGCTCCAGGAAGAGCTCAGAGCCCCTGTCTGGGCCTAAAGGGGCTCCAGAAGAGCTGGAGAGGGACTGGGGACAAGGGATGGAGGGACAGGACACAGGGAATGGCTTTCAGCTGCAGGAGGGTAGATTTGGATATTAGGAAGAAATTCTTCCCTGTGAGGATGTGGAGGCCCTGGCACAGGGTGCCCAGAGCAGCTGTGGCTGCCCCTGGATCCCTGGCAGTGTCCAAGACTGGGCTGGATGGGGCTTGGAGCAGCCTGGGACAGTGGAAGCTGTCNTTGGAGCAGCCTGGTACAGTGGGAGCTGTCCCTGCCTCTGGAGGGGAGGTTGAGACTAGACTATCATTAAGGTCCCTTCCAACCCAAACCAGTCAGGGATGTTTTATTTTGCTATTTCTGTTTTACACTTGAACTGTGCCATTTTGATCTGTTTTAACTAAGTTTACACTGGGGTCACTGACAGCACAGGAGGACCAGTGCCCAAACTGAACTCCATCAGCTTTACTCACAAACAGGTCTCTGATTCTTCTTCCTCCTCTGCCATATGGTACTGCAAAATAACAGGGATTTTAAAAAGGGGCCTGGGGGCGGGGGGGGGGCAGCAGAAACGAGGTTTTGATCTGGTGATGTATAAAGAGTAATCCCTACTGCCCTGCACTGTGTACGGTCACTTAAAGAAAGGCAAAAGGGGTTGGAGGCTGTGTCCCTTCACTTTTTCACTGCAGATGTTACCAGTAACCAAACAGTGCCTGGCCTGGGAGACAGAGCTTTGCAACGTGTTGCACCTGTGTCACCTGTCCGCGAACACCACAGGCGGGGACAGCATTTCTGAACCCGTGGCTTCTCCCTCGCAGTTTCAGCAGCTTTGGAAAAAACACCTTGAGCCACTAGTGGTCGTTGTTGTCCTGTGCAGCAGTAATTCTGGAGTTTGAGCCGCACAACTGCTGCGAGCTGCCTCTCACGAGGTACAAACCAGAGTCAAAATTCGGAAGTCAAGCACAAAACGATGGCTCTGCTCATTCATCAGGAGATGAACGATGTTGCACTTACCTCGTCCTGTAAGTGATATTCAGTGTCAAGGAAAACACAACGGTTTGACAACCATTAGGGATCACAGTACACAGGAAAGGCTCCAGAGAGCCCAACAGATGCTGCTTTGTTTACAGAGTTTGTGTAAACACGGATTTTGATGCAGCTCCTTTTATCCTGTGCACACGTGTGTCCCTCCACCTAACGACAGGCAATTGCAAAATCACAGGCAAATATGATGCCCGGTTTTGGGGCTGGGGGTGTTGGTGTGTTTGCTGAGGGTTCAAACAAAACAGATGCTGTTCCCCAGCCTCCCCCAGATAGCCTCTGCAGTACACAGAGTTAAAAATTTCGGCCCGGACTGACAAAGGGACAGAGGACAAAGCACTTAAAAGGGCTCCGCTTTCAGGTCTCCAGCTGGTGGAGCAGAATTCCCAGATAGGAGCAGAGCATTCAGGGGGAGGCTGCAAAGCATATTTCCGTGGTGTGCAGAGTTACCCTGGCTACTCTGTGGGAGCTCCTTCATGCAGGGGAAGCAGATCAGGCTCTGCCCCTTCCATAAATGCCAAAGGTGTACAAAAGGTGACCACAGCCATAACTACGAAGTTTAACTTTTCAACTGTTTGCACCAGGGGAAATCTCAGTACCTATGGGCTCTGAAAGGCTCTGGCCTGGCTAAAGGTAGAACACTCTTTGTGAGAGTTTCCTAGAGGAAGGGTTAGTGAGAAATGAGGATACAAATTCAGAGAAAGGATGAATACATCAACTGCCTTTATGTGCTCCAGTTTCCTGCATTCAACCTGATGAACTGAGTTACTGTAAAAACCTCTGTGTTTAGTAAAATCTCGTGTTACCATTACCATCCAATTATAATCACTAGTACACACCATAAGATACTATACTCCTTGCCCTCTTTCTCTTTGCCCTCATACTCTTTGGGGCCAGTAGGCCTCAAAATAACGTTTCAGAAAATAAAAAGCCACAGCTAAATTTTAAAGCTGCTTCAAAAATATAAAGATTTTAATTGCACATTCATAACTATATGGGTGTATAACTAAATGCATATTCACACATACATATAAATTCCTTTCACCTGAGCAGGAGCTTTTCAGCTGACTTCAGCGGGCACAGATAACACAAATGAAGGAAAACCCATCCCTTCACTGGGGAAGGAAAGCAGGAACTTTCTCTGGGACAAGCATGACACATTACTGCCCATTTTAGATGTTTAGCAGCGCTCCCATATTTTGCCCATCCCCCTGGTTGAAGAACACATGAAGCACATTACCCACGGATGCACACAGAGAGACTGAACAAGACAATCTGAAAGAGAAGAGCACTTAAAACAGACCAAAATCACTTTGAACAATGTGGGAAGAGGTTGCTAAACAGCTAAAATTTCACTGCTGTCGCTGGGAATTTCTCCAATGACTTTGCTGAGCTTTGGATTAAGTCTCAAGCCTATAAAATGAGAAATGGAAGAAAGAACTCTGGTTTTGCAGAAACCCTCCCATCACCTCCACCAGAAGCCTCCCACAAGACTATGTAAGCAGTTGTTACTGCTACACAGACTATAAAAGAGAGACAGCATCCACCTAATTTCCAAGTATCTTCCTTAGTCAGCTATAAGAAACCATTCTGAGGCAGCCTTCTGTTTCCTAAAAATTTCTTCTCTTTGAACTCTTCAGAAGAGTTGTGCTCAGTACTCATCCATATTCCAGCAGTAGATCTAGTCAAATATGTTCATACCATTTATGCAGTAAGTGTTCTAGACACTCTACTCACTCACTTGCAGACTGTCCCAAAGGCTATGTACTAATTAAAAAAAAAACCCTAATTTATTTAAAATCCAGTTCTACATAATTCCATTTTAGTGCAATCTATATTCAAGCATTTAAATATTCTATTAAAATGGATCCATCATCAAATATCATGGAATCCAGCAAAATAATAGCTAACATCTTAGTGCTAAGCCTCCATCAGAGTCACACTGGTGCCTTGATGCCCCCTTCATTTATTTCCAATTCTGGCACCTGTAACCATGGCAACATATACTGAAATATTTCAAGCAGAACAGAACTGACAATCACAATAACAGCGCCAAATACCTGAGGTGGGGAAAAAAGAGGAGAGGCACAAGCAGGTAGTTGTTGAAATTAAAAGCTAATGACAAGAAAACAGCTGGAAACAAATGCTGGCTCACATGGCCATATTCTCTAGGCAGATGTATTTCTGCAAACCTGGTCTATTCCACTTATTGGCTGTGCAGCTATGAAAAGGGAGGTAAAATTAATTTTTTTTTTCAGCGAAGAGTAAAAGTGTGAACTCTAAAAAGTAAGTTGCTGCAAGTGGAAAACAAATGTTTATCTGTTGCATGCACATCCAGGGATACTCAGCATTAGCCCATGAAAAGCAAGTGTTTTTTCCAAAGGCAAACACTCACAAATGTGCTTCAGAGAAACATTATCCATCAAGAAAGAAAGAAGTCACCTTTTAAAGAGATTCTAAAAGAATAATTCCATTAGTCTACGTCAAAGAACAGGTTTGAAATGAACATGAGTTAATAAACCATATATGTGTAATCTGGGATAACTTCCTAGACATTTAAGGGAACTAATTAGCATTTGAATGCTGTGAAGCAAGAAAGAGAAATTCTATCTTTAAATTGTAACAATCAAAACTAGAAATGAGATTGACCTGTGTGGGAGAGCCTAGCAGGATGCAGCTGCAAGGTTAGCTTCGAAGGTTTATGGGACTGGAGCTAAAAAAACACAAAGATCAAGGCCATCATGAGACCTGCAGGGAAGGCTGGGGATTTTTATCTGTTACCCCGTGAAGCTGAATTTAGAGAACAGAATTAAAAGCACAAGAGCTGGACTTATATCAACCTCTCTGTTGCAGGACCTCACAAGCCAAAAGCTGTGAATCAGGCATCAAAACCACCAGGAATTCAGCCAGCAAGGCTCCCTGGAAAAGGGGAAGAAAAATAAGACAAAAGCAAACATGATATTAAATTAGAGAGTCGAGGGAGGGAGGCAGAGCATCTGGGGACATCTCTGCTCAGGAGCTGTAACCTCCAGGAAATCAACACGAGCTCGTTCACCAGACCCTGCTCCGAGATCGTGTAGCTGCTGACTAAGAGGCTTCACAAACATTCCAAAACTGCATATTCCATTTAGCCTGCTTCTTTTAGATCCCTTTTTCCTTCATCAGAAGGAAACATAAAAATTCTGCAGCAGGCATTAGGTAGAAAAAATCCCATCCCTGCACAGGATTGAGTGACAGTAAGTGGAACAGGCAGAAGTGGCTGCAGACCGTAAAAAGGCCTAAACCATAAAATCCATAAATGTACACCAAAGTGAGAATTTCCAGGATTAGACACTGCAGCCAGTTATTCCCCCTTTTCAGTGCCTTGTGCCTGAAACAGGAGGATAGAGACTCTGGCACGACACTGTTCTGTGTCTCTGGGTTCTGATGGTGGAGGGTGTGCATTGTTCTCCTGCTGTGAGCAGCTTCATCCACCTCACACCAGGGGACAGCTCCAGGAGGAGGCTCCTGGGGCAGGACTATCACTGGAAAATCAGAGACAGTCCATGATAAATCTCCTGCTGTCACTGGGAACTGTGGTTCCCCCTGCTGCCGATGTGTCTCTGCAGCAGGAGGTGATACAGAGGGAACTGGGAATGCTTGCTTTTAGGGCAGGAAGCAGAAAGATGGTCCATTGCTTTTTTCCATGGTCTTGTAGTCATTCAAACCTTATTGTGCAGCAAAGGCCAGTGCAGGATTCAGTGGAAGGAGGAGAAGATCTGGATTAGAAATGGAGAACATGGAAACGGAGAAGAACTGGGATGTGAGTTAGCAATAATTCTGGGAAAAGAGTTAGTATCTCTTTTCTCACTTGTATCTCAGAAAATGTAACTGTCAAGCCACAGTACACAAAAAAGCTGTCATTCACTGTCATGTAGGAAGCACCTTACTCTCCTTCCTCTGTGGAATTTCCTCAGTCACTGGATTTTGTAAAAGAGAATATTTTTCCCCTACCATTGTATGTCTCATTGACTCCTATTTCCTTCTTTGTCACTTGTAAGACTCTTCCTCCTGACCCCCTAGAAGGATTTGAGCTTTCCAACCAATTTCTCTAATGCCTTCAGGTTAATAGGGGTTCAGCAGCAGCAGAGTTTAACAGCAGGTTTAGAGCAGCAGTCCCTCTCAGCTGTGCCCCATCCTGCAGTGTCTCTGGGCATTTTACTCCAGAAGGAGCTCACCACGGACCCCTGGGCCCCACTTGCAGGAGGCAGCACCCCTGCACCCTGCCCAGCAGCCAAACTCTGCTGCCCAGAGCAGCCCCAGCTTGTGCTCCTGGCTGTTACCTGTGCCACGAATGCTGAACCCAAAGGAGAACACCTGGTCCAACCTGAACAACCCAGCCTGCCCCCAGCACCCCATGACTCTGTTGAACAATTTGCACTGTTACAGAATTTTCTTGAAAGAGATATCCTGTCATGAACTACAGACTTTAAGTGCTAGAAAAGGTACCGTGCCCCTCGGGATGCTCCTTCAATGGTTAATTAATCTCACTTTAAAAGTAGCTTCCTTTCTTTCTAATTTTCACTGACTTCTTCCATTTCTAGTTACACGATCTTGTTATACTTTTAACACAGATATAACAGGTTTTCTATCTTTACTAGGGTGCTGACAGACCAAAATTTTCAGCTTTCCATTTTTTTAAAGAATCTAGTTAATGTTCCAATAAAGAAAACCATTTCATTTCAAAATCCCATTAGATCACTTTTATAGAAACATATCCATTTATTCTTAGACTCTAAGAACTACAGTAGTGAAACCATTTGCATCCAGTGTTCCTCTATTTTTATATTCACTTTCACCCAAAAGCAAAAGTGTGAGTCTTAACTTACTCTGGATTTTGATTTCACTTCACACCTTCAAAGCTAAGTAATTATCATTTGCAGTGAAATGGCATGTTTAACAGCTATAATGAAAATGTTAATATACTGCACTTAAGGAGTTCTGACCAGAAAAACTGACCAATAATCTAATTATTTAATTTATCTATTTTTAATTTTGCATTGTTTGCCATCCTAAACTGGGAGAAATAGTTCATATAATGAGAATAATACTCACTAACCTCAAATTATTTGGAGCCATGAAAGCAAAATGCTGTATCTCAAGTTTGACTCCTCAGAAAGTAAAAATGAGCTAATATTTCAAAACAAAAGGTCCTTCGAAGTTGAAAATTGAACCATGTTCATTGCCACTACTTCAATTTTTATTTTTCTACTTCGTTTCCACATCAGTTGAGTCATTTGGAGTGTTCTTATTTCAGTGTACACCAGTACCCCCAAATAAGATATGGCAATGGAAGGGCACTGAGCCACTGTCCCTTCTTTGTCACCCTGGAAATCTTCTGTATCAGGATAAAGCAGAAGCCAGCAAGCACTGCTGTCCCTGGCCTGCTCCTGCTGCAGGACTGGTGTAAAGGGCAGGAGCAGAGCTCAGGATTACAGTTTTACAGCTGTCCTACTGTTATCTTTCTACCTGTGGAAAATGTTCTGTGGGGTTTTTATTTTAAACTCATGCTTTATGACTTTGGAATTAGAGATGAATCCTATTAGGGAGACAAAAGGTTCCTTGTAGTTCATAGCTGTCTAATAGTGTGAGAGATACAGAGACTATTATATTTGGCACAATATTTAGAGAAATTAATCCTCAAGCGCTAAAGATTTGAGGGATTAACAGTTTGAGTGACAGCTGAGCTCATCCAGCCTCTATCCCTGGATTGTGCCACAAAACCATTTGCCTCCAAGTTGAACGTGTTCCTCACTTCCACCCAAGTCAGCACAATTCCTGCTTTTATTGCACTCAGGTCCCCAGGGGAGATCAACAAACTCATAAATCCTTATTTCATGGTGGTTTGCAACATTGTCATGTTATTTTCAAGTCTAAGGTTTGATATGTTCTTTCCTCCCTTTGTGAAGAAAAAGACATATCCCCTGTGTAAAATGCACTGCATTTTTAAAGCTTCAAGATTTGATTAAAGAGCTTTGAAAATGTCCATTTTCAATAAGAAATGATGTAGAGTAGCCACACATGTAAATATGTCCCCAAAATATTATCCAGAGCCTCGCAAGCATTGCTTGGAGAAGCCCTATCTAGTGGGAGACCTTAACTACTGTGTCCTTCCTCCCTAATCTCCCACAGCAGGAATGGGACTGTTCCCCTGGACGGACCTGGGCTGAAGAGGGCAGAGAAGCTCCCATCTCCAGGTGCTGGAGGGGATCCTGCAATGAAGAGCTGGGAATGGGAAGGAGTGGCCCCAGTACTGGAGAGAGGCACTGCCAGGGCTGTGGCATCACTCGGCAGAGCACACGAGACAGGGAAAAAAGAGAGGAGATTTCCTGGTTGCCATGGCAGTGGCAGCATGGGGCCATGGCAAGAGAGCAAGAAATACTCACTGCAAGCTTATTTGTGTAGCTTTGTAAAAAAAAAAAATCAGCTGCAATAAATTTACAAATAATGTTTCCAATATCTCCATACTTTGAAGTCAAAGAAACACACAAGTACCAGTACACTGGGCGAGGTGCAGTTCTGCTCTGAGCTCTGTAACTTTGTAGACATCAATAAGGTTACAGGGTTCTGTCCAAAAGGATCTTAAATATCACAGTGTGAATGTGTTCCTTGCTTTCAGGACTTAAGAAATTACCAGAGGAGGAGAGTTCCTCCAAGGAGCACTGTCACCCAGGCAGCTGGCAGAATCCAGTCTCATCCAAAATGGGCACATTTGCTGCCCTCCACAGAAATTCTTGCAGGGAAGCTGTCTGTGGCAGGATGTTTTTGCCCTGTCTGCCCAGCTGTCAGGTTATTTCCATGGCCATTTTTGAAAGGTAACATCCACTTGCAGCTCCTGTACTACAGGAAAGGGCTTCTGCAAAATATCCTACAGCACCACGTGCAGCTGGGGACTGGGGGACAAGACACACACTTGTGGGACTGATGCTTTTTGGGGAATACTCCATGAGGATGTTTTAAGAGCAACAGGAAGATGGGGACAACTGCACCTCACCATGAGATACTACTGCAAGGGAACTCCTCTGGGTGTGAAGAAGATCCAGTCTAAATAAAAAAGCCTCCAGAAGGATTGGGGATTTTCTTGTGAGCAGAGAAAGTACCAGAGCCTGTGGATGATGTTCACTACCCATAAGCGTATTCCCTGTCCAGCATTTATAGGACTCACTGCTCTTAGCTGTGGATGGCATTAGGATTTTTATGAATAAACCATAAAATTCAATGTCTTCAGGGTAGGAAGAGCCCTCAGAACTGTTGTCTCTTGAGGCAGCTTGAGGAGCTGCAGCACAGTGATGGGATGGGGAGGAACACATCCAGCCCTGGTGCCTTTTGCCCTTGCTCTGCACATCTTCTGGGTGTCGGTGCATTACCCATCCCCTGCAGTGTGAGGTGTGGGATTAGAATGTGCCCTTGGTCCTTGGCAGTAGATAATGTTTTCTTTTCCTTCCTTAAAATTGTATTTCAGCCTTAATTAGCTCACAAGCCTGTTGTTCAAAAGCTGAGATTTCCTCTCTGGGTTCCCCCTGCTTCAGTTCAAATCACATCTAAAGACAGAGCCATCCTTTCATGAACAGAACCATTTCTTTTGCTTGCATTGCCAGCATGGTTAGGCCCTTATCAAATCTCTTCCCTACTGTAACATTTCTTTTCAAGGTAGCTCACTAACCCTTACCTGTTTTACACTTTTACCTGCAAATAGCAAAATACCATCAGCTGGAAAAGAAAATTCCTCAATTGTGAAAGTGTTATTTTTTATTCTGTGATACGGGCAATACAAATGTCACTTCAAGACAGGTTGTATTAAGTAGTTTCATGTCACATGACACAGTGTGAATTGACACATGCTGTGCTGTTGTATGAGATCTGGGGTTACTTGTTTGAAGAGACTTTTTTCTTTTCTGTTTAGGAGAAGATATTACATACTGTAGATATTACATGATCCATCCATTAGCTAAAAAATAGATCCAGATAAAGGTATAATTTCTGACATTCAGAGAAAAATAAACCCTGAAAATCACTGCTTACTTTTCCTATAATACTGATAGTCAGCTTATTCCTTAGAATTTATTAAAGAGAGCAAAAATAATGTGAAGAGACTATATCTGGTACTTAATACATTTGATACAGAAAAATAAAACAAAAATCCCCATGCAGATTCCAGTGTCAAATTAAACCAGGGACCTGCTCCATCCAGCAACTGGCAGTCACTCTGAAGGGCCTCTTGTAAGTTTCAGCATTATTTTATTTTTCAATAAGTTATGGAAAAGCCAAGGACTTACCAACAATAACTTTCACTCTGCTAATCCCCACACAGAGCAGTATCACCAGTTATCCAGTACTACCAACCCTTTCAAAATTTAAGTTTTATTAGTAAAGGTTGGGATGGGATAGAAGAGTTAATTCTTTATTTAAATCACACTTAAGAGCATTCAGTCAAGTTGTATCTAGCAACAAAATTAAAATCCTAATCAAAGCTCATTAAACCCATGCATACAAACCATGACAGTATTTGTTTGCTGAAAATTTTCCAGAACTTGGTGCTTTGCTTTCCAGCAGCCTGGAAAGCCTCAGTATAGTTTTCTGGCATAGGAACAGGAGAGCTGTGTATTCACAACCAGAGCACAGAGCGATTCCCCTCATCTCAGTCTGATTATTTTGGTGTGTAGGTTACCATCCTCTCCCTGTTTTCAGAATTAAATGACAAACTGGGTTGCTCAACAGATCTGCCCCTGAACAGGCTGGTTACCAGCAGCAGCATTTGCCTCCCTGAGCCTTGCAGGAGCCTCCTCAAACCCGTCCTCTCCCTCACTTCTTGCCCACACAGCCGTGCTCACCCACCTCCAGGCACACAGCCTCAGCTCTGCATTCATTCTCACCTTTAGGTCCCTCCTCCTATGTTCCACCCCACACCTTCCCTTTGCTCTCCCTAAGATTTTGGAGGTAATGATTGCCTTCATCTGAATTTCCTCTTCATTTCAACAAAAGGAAAATAAACTCAAAGCAAAACCTAGCTGAAACCTCTCCCTTGCAGCTGGAATTGCCTCAAAGTCACAGATTTCAACATCAAATTCCACAATGCATTCACTTGAAGCCAGGCCCAAGCTGACTATCAACACTGACAATAAACCAGGGCTCACAATTTGTAATGAACCCCCAAAACAAAGAAGCCTCACAAAGATTCATGGTTTGATCATGGAAGTTTTGCCACACTCTGGGTTTGAAACCATCCAGCTGAAAA